>JAFMOC010000044.1:240000-287500 GCA_019802505.1 Corydoras sp. C115
TCTTTCAGCTGCTGTTTCATCAGTTGGTGCTTTTCCTGCAGGTGGCGCTCCTCTAACTCCCACATAGCTGCTTCCCGAGCTGTATGTGAAACAGAACATACATAATAGTCCAAATGTTATGTGAATATTGGGACAGCACTGCAGTTTTCTTTTAGGAAGCTAATTTAAATATAATTTTTCTTTTGCAAAACTTTATCCTGTCAGGGGTCAGATTACTTGTTCTTTCACTTATGAACAGATTGATGAGCTACAGCTTCCTCAGCAACTCTAACATTAGCATAACATAAAATCAATAAATGTTAAACAGGAATAGTTTATTAAAATATGTCCTACATCATCTGTATTCAGTTAGGAAATTGGACTGACCAGTCAAAATGTTTGCAAAAGACTATTTTACATATTGAACAAACAGAACCAATGAAAAATGCAAAAACATTTAAAAAAAGAATAAACAAGATAGGTAGGTAGGTTTGGGGAAAGATGGCATGGCTGCAGGTTAGAACATGTTGACTGCTACAGCCGTTAGATCATGTAACAAACAACAGAGTGGCTCTTATCTCATTAATCAACTGTCACCTTTGGTGTGTCACATCCTGTGAAGTATAGCTCTATTTTTAAGGAAGTATGTAAGAGGTCACTGGAGAACCATCAACCTATTTAATAGAACGAATGTGCAGTGCATCATGATAGTATCATTATCTGCAGCACCATGATCATTTCCTTGCAGATTTTTAGGCTTAGTGGTTAGCACGTGCACCTCTCAACACTGGGGATCCAGATTCAAATTCCGATCTGGATGGAGTTTTCATGTTCTAACCATGTATACGTGGGTTTTCTCCGGTTTCCCAAAGTCCAAAAACATGGCGTCTTAATACAAGCTTTCCTGGAAATTTTCAATCCGGATGACAGTACCCAGTTTGTCTAACTCTTACTTAGGGGATCACTAGGCAGCTATTGATGCGCATAACAACCCACAGCCAATCACCCTCACAGGTAAAACTCTAGGTAAAAAATAAATAAATAAATAAAACGCTACAACGGGTGAAAAACTTGCAAGTGCATGATGCAATAACAGGCTTTCTGCGATAAATATTTTAGCATCTTTCACAAAGTCTGCAAAAAGTACATCTGTAGAAAATGCCGAACAGAGGAGGAACAGAGAATTCTCATAAAAATGACAATATGAGAATAAAAACATACATTTCAGCAATAAACTTTAGCGTGGCACATGCTTTTAAGCGAGCTCCGAACGAGCAATGAAGCGAGCCATGAAACTGGTATTAATTACACAAACGTTAATAATATAATGTTTAGTTAGATATATTTCTTGTTTTTCACATCAGCATATTGTTCCTATATAGTGTGTTTATGTGAGTGAGTGTGTGCCCAGCGATAGATTGGCACCCTGTCCTGGGTGTATCTGCCCAGCACCTGAAAAGTTCACCCCTGGATGGGCATGGGGAACCCCAGGTGACTTTAGTAGAAGATTAAGCAAAAGATAATGAATGGAAATTTAAATACACTCAATTCTGCAAATGTAAATTTGCTGATGAGAGAGGTCAAAGGACAGCAGCCAGTCAACATGACATATTGGATAGAGTAGTTCCATTAAACAACTGATGTTCAGAAGAAAAGCATTTATTAAAATTCTTGGGACACTGCAGACTTCTTGTATAGTAGTTTATAATGATATGTTGTATATTGTCCTTTTACAACTACAATGTGTAAAGCACAAATAATCATAAATAAATAAAGCAGATTCTGACCTCTCATTAGCTGCTGCTTATGATTAAGACAATCTCTCTCTATGGTTGCGATCTCCAATTTGTGCTGCTGGATGATCTTCTTAAGAGCCCCATCCAGCTCCTGCTGTTGCTTTTGTAGAAACTCTTGTTCCTGTGGTGAGGAATGAACGGATTGTGGGGGACAGAACAGAAACGTAACCATTAGCATTAGTACATCCGGCTGCAGGACATATCACAGCAATAAAACCGTCTGCAAAAACCACACAACATTTCACATGAAAAACAAGTTCAACACGGCCACAGCCCAAAGTGCTGACTAGAAAAGCGCTGAGACAAAAAAACAAAAAAAAGAATAGTTTACAGTTATATATGTCTAACAGCAAGACTACATTTATATGTAAAAATGGTACAGCTCAATGTGGGATAATGGATTGAAACAGCAAAATAAAACAAAAGTATTTACAGCTGAATCACATCAAAGAATAAAAGCACCTTAAGTGTTCCAAACACACAATACTGGCCAATAGGGGTGTAACGGTACATTGAATTAGTCACGAACCGTTCGGTACGCTCAGTCGCACGGAGAATACAATGACACGAACCAAGCAAAGACCAAAAAACACAAGGCGGAACTAAAACTAAGAGGCGAGTTGTACTCCTGAGCCGAGGAGCAAATTTCACCTTAGCTGTAAACACCTATAAGCGTGCCATGCTAAGTTTTGCTCAATTTAAAGGCGGCACATGAACCGCGAGTGGAAACATTCATTCATTCATTATCGCCCGCTTTATCCTCTATTAGGGTTGCGGTGGGGTTCCCCATGCCCATCCAGGGGAGAACGTCTCGGGCGCTGGGCAGATAGACCCAGGACAGGGCGCCAATCCATCGCTGGGTACACAATCACACACTCAAACACACTCTATATGGGGCAATTTAGAGAACTCAATTAACTTGATCCATGTTTTTGGACTGTGGGAGGAAACCGGAGAACACGGAGGAAACCCACGCGGACACGGGGAGAACATGTAAACTCCACCCAGATGGGGATTCGAACCGGGAATCCCCGAACGTGCTAACCACTAAGCCACCGTGCCGCCGCGAGTGGAAACAATACATGGAATTTACATGTAAATTGGGTGTGCGGTAGTTGTGAGGTATGTTTTTAAAAACATGTAAAATGTGCTAACGCATATTCGGCAGAATTATCCACAATAATATCCAGAGCGCATTAAAAACCTGCAAACCAATGTTTAATATCAGCTATTTTTTCCACTAATCTCACTAAGCCTAGAATAATGTGTTAACGTGTGCGCACACTTAATCGTCCACTCCTGAGGTGGAAAATCAGATGGGAATAAATCCATTACTGAAGCAATAAGCATGTACAGTAATCCTCCACATATCACGGGGATTATGTTCTACTGACCCTGCGATGTAGCGGCGTTATAATTATTTTATAATTTATCTGTTTTATATATATATAAAGGGCGGACAGTGGCTTAGTGGGTAGCACATTTGCCTCTCAGCGCTTGGGATTCACGGTTCGAATACCAATCTGGTTTTTCAAGTTCTCCCCATGTCCGTGTGGGTTTCCTCCGGGTTCTCCAGTTTCCTCTCACTGTCCAAAAACATGGATCAAGGTCAATTGAGTTCTCGAAATTGCCCCATATATAGTGTGTCTGTGTGAGTAAGTGAATGTGTGCCCAGCGATAGATTGGCGCCCTGTCCTGGGTGCATCTGCCCAGCGCCCGAGACGTTTTCCCCTGGATGGGCATGGGGAACCCCCCCACGACCCTAATAGAGGATAAAGTGGAAGATATTGGATGATGGATGATTAAGGCTTCATAAAATCTTCCCACACTCCTATAAACACTTAATATGCTATTAAACACTTTCTAAACTCGTAAAGCTATAGAAATTTAGCAACATGTATTAAACAAAATGCTGCAATTTAGTGAAACCTCTGATACAGAATTAGTATATTACAAAAACAAACCCAAGAACATAAGTGATCCACTATATGCTCCATATGCTGTAGTGGAGTTCTCTGGTTTGAAGCATTTAGTTCTCTACAATAATATAATATAATAATATAATATATATATATATATATATATATATATATATATATATATATATATATATATATATATATATATAAATATTATTATTATTATTATTTTTTTTTTTAATCTGACCACCCCCCGTACCGAATTCGTACCAAACTGTGACCACGGTGCGAACTGAACTGTGACCACTACACCCCTACTGTCCAAGAGTCATAGGCACTTCTGTTCAAAAGCATTTATCGAGGCAGCACATTTAACTCATCAGCTGATCAAATGTTATGAACTACAATCTAAAAGTAAAAAAAAAAAAAAAAGTACGGAATTTAAAAAAGTAGTTTTAAAGTAATGCTGAGATTCTACAAAGATTTTTAATGGGTAAATAAAACGCACACAATGTGTAAACATAAAATTACTGTTATTGTATTAATGCTAATACTCATTTTAATAGCAGTGCTTTCTACTGAGCAAATAAATGCTTACTCAGATAATCAATGCCTAAGACTTCTGCACAGTAATGACCTTAACAACTGAGATACACACCCACTAAGGGTGGAAAAGAAGATTGCATTTTGCACTGATTAGTATGCAATATAATAAAAAAAATTGTCCTTAAGTTTAAAGAGCAACAATGTAATGAACTAATCCCAAATGTCAAATTACAAATTAATGCGTTTGTGGATTATACCAGCTTTGCTTGATCCTGTAGACTCTTGTGTGACTTTTACATAAAAAAATTGCAATACAGCACAATCTTTAAAGTACATATATACACACAAGTATAAATCAGTCTTAGCAGAATGTTTTTGTGGTTGTTCAAGTAAAATTCAATATTTACACACTTAATAATTAGAAACTGAGAAATTATTCTTAATAAGCTTCCTAGCTTAATTACAACCTTCCAAATCAATATATATTTAATATACAAACACCGAGAAGACTTTATTGGCAACATGCATACCATTCCAATCAAATTTAAATGAATAGCAGCCAGTGTTAAACTATTGTTTCAGTGGAAAAATAAGATGTGATATTAACTATGAAATGACGATACTACACAGGCTTTGAGTTTTTCTAAATTGGCTGATGTCACCGTGATGACAATGCTAAAAACAGTTGGGCTGTGGGTCTGTCAGTGGAGAGTTGGCAGACTGGTCTGTGCTGTAAGACTGCATTAACTCAGAGCAGTCGCAGCTCAGGATGTGGAACACATTAAACCCTGAAGCTGCTCTGAAAGCAGTTGGCAAACCTACTTAGGATTAGTACTATAGTTACCATCTTGCAAACATATTTAAATAAATTTGGTCATTTAGCAGACGCTTTTCTCAAAAGAGACTTACAAATATCCCAACTTTGGTTGGGGTCAGAACAGAATGGTTGGTTCAGCACCCCCGGGAGAAATGAGGATTAAGGGCCTTGCTCAAGAACCCACATTGGTAACTTCAGTGGACCTGGGATTTGAACCCACAACCTTCAATTTGATATCTGATATCCCCCATATCAGGCATCATTAATCTTTTTTTTTTTTTTACAATCTGGACCTATCCCTTGATGAATTGGTAAGTTTGCCCAATGACAAACATATGAACAGTCTATAATTTTAAGTGTAGGTTTATTTTGACAGTGAGAGATAGAATCACATTGTATAAATTATAGAAATTTATTTGCATTTTGAAGAAAGAAATAAGTATTTGATCCCCTACCAATCATTAAGAGTTCTGTCTCCTACAGACCAGAGAGACAATCCTTATCAACTCATTACCTTTATTGACATTGACCCAAATTATACAGCCAAGGCAACAAAAGGATGGCTCCAAAAGAAGCACATTAAGGGTTTGTATTAAGGGTTTGCTAATAAAGTCCTCGATGAGTGTCATTTATTAAATAAAAGCATGTTGAGATTTAAAAGACGAGACTCCAGTTTGTGTATAAACATGGACTTCAGCAGCACAGGTAAAACAGTGAGTGTGAAACAGGTGAAAACACAGGAACAGTCGCTGTAAATAACAGTGAACAGTACTCTGTATGTACAGAAAGACACTGCACCATAGCAACAAACACACAGCAGCACTTCAAAAAAGGAAGAGCATCACCTGGCTCACATGTGCCACCTCAGTCGTTTAGTGATTCTGATTAGCATGTTATTAGTCATTATTGATGTCAAAGTGTAGGCCACTCCTGGTCCAGTCACATGGGTGGGCAGTGAGGGTGTGGAGTGGCATTACACATGGTTAATGAGTCAAAACCACCCACGAGCTGTAAGATGAGGTCATAGTTAAAAAAAAAATTAATAATAAATCAAGCCCATTTGTTTTAAATGTTACTGTTATACGATGTCAAGTGCAGAAAACATGCACACTATTTTGTTTTCACTGAGCAATAAAATTTAGAAATGCTGATTACAAATATTACTTCAGCATTTTGAGACTTGAGGTTGTTCAAAATAAGCGCCTTTTGAGTCGATAAACAAAACGTATTTAATATACAGTCTGTTTGCTGAATGGATAAATATGAGCCCTGAAAACAGTTAATTATAAACTTATAAATTCAGCAAGGGATCGAATAATTATTTCCGCCACTGTAAATATCTCCCCAGCGATGGATTGGCGCCCTGTCCTGGGTCTATCTGCCCAGCGCCCGAGATGTTCTCCCCTGGATGGGCATGGGGAACCCCACCGCGACCCTAATAGAGGATAAAGCGGGAGATAATGAATGAATGAATGTAAATATCTCTGATCCAAGATGTGATGAGGATCTCAAACTCAGTAAGATCTCCAACCAAATTCATTTACAGGGGGTTCCCCATTTTTAAAGACTGTACTTCCTCATCAGTAGACTTTGTTACATTACACACTGATCTATTTGTACAGGATTAAACAGTCCATCTTCAAGGGAACGTTTGGAGATGCACAAGGGGGCATTTTGTCATCTGGGGTTGCAATCGAATCTATAGCATGCAATGCGTTAATCCAAAAGCGATTAAAAACGTTACACTTTTTTTGGAGACTTTAGTTACATTATTTTGGAGTGAAGTATATATCTAAAATAAATAGTGAACATGTTATTTTGTAGCAAAATGTCATTATTGTTCTTATTCCTGTTATGATGATAATTATTAAGTAACCCATATAATTATCCTCCAGTCCATAATCGGTAATCACATGACACTGCGCTGTAAGAACAGTACTTTATTCTGAATTTCCTTTTAGATGTGCATAGGTTACATACGGGTGTTACTACAAAGCTTCTACTAGACGCCTATTTGTAATTGACCGGTGTAGTCAGGAAAGCAGCTGAGGTAATGGATCTCACCTGGGGCTTGTCTGTGTGTCTGTTCAGTGAGTCAAGAGAGCTTAAGAAAACGATACACAAGGGGATGCTGGCAGGGCAGTCGCAATGCTTCAAGTTTTTATCAAACTTATGAAGAACAAAGTATGCTTATAAATAAAAGTGAACTAATTTGCCTACATTTAACTCATCCGTGTATACACATGTGTACACACACACTAGTGATGTAAGCACATGTGCCCAGAGTAGGGGGTGGCCTTGTATATGGTGCTTTAGGAGTAATTGGGATTAGGTGCCTTGCCCAAGGGCACTTTAGCCATAGCACATGGTGGGACTGGGAATCGAACCAGGGACCTTCAGGGTTCATTAACCAAAAGCCTGTGACTGCCCAACAAACCTAGCACTTGACGAAAGGTCTACAAATGGTATGTAGGTGTCCGAGACTCCCTTTCCTTAACCCCACATACAGACACAGACAGTTAATACAGACAAGCCATGGGTGAGAGCATTACCATTCAAAATCAGCATATGATTGCGGCTTCACTGTCCTCATTGGTATTGCAGCTTAAATAAAAGAAATTTGACAGGAACATACCAAACCACAAATGTTTTTTTTAAATATGTACTACATTAAACCTGTGTGGGTATAAGTAGGTCACTTATACATATAACAATTTCCCAAAGACTTTTTGGTGGTAGGCTGGCACATGTGACCAGGGGATGGGACAGGGAGAAGGAGGGCCAGACTTACATCCTGCATCTGAGCGTTGAACAGAGCACATGAGGACAACTGAAAAGACTGTATCATAACCTGGGCCACACCCTGTGAAGTGAAACACAGTTGCACTCTGCCATATCAAGGACAAAACACTAGCACGCTTGTGGTAATTCATTAACCCCCGAAAGGCACACACAAACCACATGCATGCGTTCAGAGCTGGTTTCTGAGCTGCTGTTCTTCAGGTTCCAGGCTGTGCACAAAGCCATACAACTGAGCAAGAGGGCATCAGGTGGGTGTGTTAAAACCACAGGTGAGTTTAAAAGTCAGCAATGCGTCGCCAGATGCAACTCAACGGCCTTCATATAGACTTGTTGACTTACAGCAATCACGTCAAGCACGATGGAAAGCATAGCAAATACAAAGTTAATCTGTTTAAATGTCATGCATTAGCTTTATATCAGAAAACAAAGAAAGTGCTGTTATTTTAAATGAAGAACCCAAACTGGGATAGTACTTTATATTTTCCAAATCTGAAAAATTAGAACTCCACCATTGGCTATTGGCTTACACAGCCAAAAAAGCTTACCAAATAAAATACACTATATGGACAAAAGTATTGGGACACTTTTATCATGAAATCCGATGTTTTATAATCAGGGGTGTCAAATTCAATTGCACCAGGGCTAAAATACAGAGTGCACCGGTCGCAGGCCGAACAGGATAAACCTTTATTAAAACACACTAAAAGTCAATGATTTCTGAACATGAATAGGAACAGACAGACAGGAATATTATTCCACAGAAAAAAAACAGACAGGAATATTATTCCACAATAATAAAACTTCAACTTTACATAAGTTATACTTTTAATATTCTGCGCTCTCTAAAAATATCTCTCGTCAAAATTATAAAAAAATGTTACAACTATGAATCTGCTGCAAACATGAATAAATAAAAACTACACTTTAGCCACAAAAGTAACGTTTCGGGCGTTCGCCAATCTATCACTGGGCACACTCACTCACACAGACACACTCTATATTGGGTAATTTAAAGAAATCAATTGACCTTGATCCATGTTTTTGGACTGTGGGAGGAAACCCACGCGGACACGGACAACATGGATATTCCATCCAGATTGGGATTTGAATCGGGATTTCCTAGCACTGAGAGGCGAACATGCTAACCACTAAGCCACCGTGCCGCCCTTGCTAAAAATGTTGCTGTCAAAATCAAACAAATAAAAAATATGAGAATGGTCTAAAAAAATATATATATATATATATATATATATATATATATATATATATATATATATATATATATATATATATATATATATATATATTGCTGGGGCATTCATAACAATAATAATTCTAGAGAGAGTACATCTAGATGTACAAACACAATATGACCTCCGTTTAGTAAACTAGAGGCGTTTATACTGCAAATGGGTAAAAAAAATAATAATAATACAAATAAAGAGTCATTAAACCTATGAGGTGTAATGAGTACAATACTTTTGTCCACATACTGCAGTTTGAATACAGGAAATATATCTTTGATTTCTTATTATTGGATCTGTTCCGGATAAATTTATTTAATCCTCTCACAGTCACTAATACAAATTATGAATGTCATTTGCTAAATATACTCATATAATATACTCAAGTACATAGTCCTCTTGTTTAATTTTGAGAATGTTTACAACAGAAAAAGAAGCATTCAACTTGCTTAAAATGTTTTCATATTGAAATACCCATTATTGCTAGCTTTAGATAAACAAATAAATAAACAATTCGGTAACACTTGACCTAAACCCGGTATTCAAAATGCATTGCACACATTCATAAAGCTTTATAAAGTTTTCATAGTGCTTTATAATACTTGTAATAAGCCTCTGTTAATGTCCATAGAGATACATAATAATACTTATAAAGTGATACAAGAACATGCCCTAAGGCTTTAGAACACAAAGTGGCATAATGCATTTTAAAATATATATTTTAACTATTTATCAACATCTTATAGAGACAAGCGACATAAAGCCTTATAACATTTGTGTTTAACAAACACTTTTCCTGAAAATGACTTTGTAACTGTTCATAACAGTTTATAAAAGCTTATTAGCTCCTCTTTACAGGCATAAAGGAAGGTGTTGGCATTAATTACCTCTTTGAAAGAGACTCCATACATAGTAGCACATAATGACTTATAAAAGCTTATAAATGTTCTTTACAGACTTTAAGTCAAGTGTAATCATTTTATGAATGATTTAAGAATGTCTAAACATCCAAAGAATCAAAAGTTTAAATAAGTTCATATTATAATGCATTACGTCACTTTGTGTTATAAAGTCTTATGTCAAATAGAACAATTTATGACTATGATTATAAACATCTATGTACATTAACAAATCCTTATGACAAATGTTACAAGGCATTATGAATACTTTATAAAGCTTTATAAATACAGGTATAATGCATTATAAATACCGGATTCATAGAAAGTGTTACCAACAAATCTTAGTTGTTATGAAATATGTACAGAGGATGTGTTTACCTCTTCGTGCTGAACAACATTGAGATCTTCTTTTAAGCGTTTCAAAAGTTCTTTTCTCATGTGTTTGGGGGACATGCAGACCTCCTGTTTGACCTACAGTATATACGCAGATAGTTGGGGATTGAGGGTTTGATGTGTCGAGCTCGGAGCACAACTACTTACTCCAGATTAGTGGCAGAAAGTCATGCAATAATAAAGTTTACCAGTATGATTAGTACCATTGAAGCACTGAATAGAGCCCAAAAGCATATGAACGGAATAGCCTCAGAAACGTTAGGAAGTTTATCTGATGGGCAAATTGATTTCGTGATGATTCTGTTAATAAGAAAGGGATAAGATCCAATAAAGTGAGTAAACAGTCCCCTGGAAAGATAATCAGACTTTTAGCAGAATAAAGATGTTTGATTAAAGCCAAGACGTAATGCGCTCATTATAAGGTAGAAGAGAAATCGTCATGTTCACAGTAATCTCTACTGATGCACACTACAATAATGTATAAGAACATGTTACTATTATTAATATCATCATTACTACTACTATTACTATATTATGCTGCAGGCAACATCTTTGTACTCATGGTTTATATTTTTAGTAAATTAACCCATTTTGATGGCCTTTTCATAAAAATGGGATTGTTTTTGGATTGTCTTATAATCCATTTACTCTTTAGTTTATTAACATTACATACCACAAGTGATGGGCATTTCAAGTAATACTGTAGCCAAGTACTAAACTAAAACAAGCCTGATGTGAAATTAATGCATGAAATAGAACATAATTTTAACTTAAATCTATGTAATTTTATATAAATTAAACATTTACATATTAATTACATATATGTATAACGTATAACATGGCCAATAAATCAGATTTTGAATCTGATTTACAGTTAGTTCCATCAGTGGTCATTATTCATCTGGAACAAAAGGCTAGTTTACACACCTGTAGCGCGATTATATTTAATATTATATAAGATTATATAAAAAAGCAACATCTCAGGTATGACACAGTTTAAATATGAAAATGCCGTGACATTAAGTTCTTGTATGAATTGGACAAAACAGCCAAATCATATTATACAGCCACATCTAACAAAAAGCCCTGACTCCGTCAACACCAACTGTTAACAATGTAAATGTTAAAGTGACTTAAATTTGAATACAATTTGCAGGAAACTGTAATAATATTACCTACATTTTCACTGCGCATTATATAAAATCCTAATTATTAAATTAAATAAGGAGTACTTGAAGAGTAGTTCCCATCACTAGAATTGCGTGTGCACCATATTAGAAATGATTACAGATGCGCATTTAAAATTGAAAGATTGTAAAAGTTAAGAAAATAAAAAAATTAAGAAACTGAAAAGAAAGATTGAGGTAAACCTTTATAGATCATGAACCAGCTGAAACCCTTCACCACAGCACCATGTCCCACACTTACGATCACATTCACACAATCAACAGCATTAATAACATTCACACACATTAAAAAACAGCAGTAATATACACACTTTATAAAACAGTACCATCAACTAGATAACATTATTATATATTAAAATATATAGACATTTAAAGAAGATCAATGCAAAACTGTACAATGCAATGCCATATTTAAACAGTTAGTGCTGCAGGAAAAAAACCACGAAGCCTTGAAAGCTCAGGTTTTAAAACAGATAAGCAAGGTTCACAATAAAGCACATGCAATAATAACTTCAAATAGAAAACACTGATCGAGCCAAAAAAATCAGAAATCAGATATTTCCAATATGGCTGTTTATATAATGCCATGCAGGAATTAAACTGTTTGTAAAATGTTAGTTAAAATCATGGAAGCTTGTTTTGATATGAAATGATGCTGTAGTATAGAACAGTTGTAATGAGTTTTGTCCAAAGTTCCCTCATCCACCCGAATACTCAGTTTGATTATAAAGCAAATGTTAAAGAGGTTTGCAAAATGACCTTAAAGATGCAACTTGAAGTGACTGCGATCAAAAGCTGGTTGCATTCAGTAAAAGTAACTTTTTGGAATATTGCAGGCTGCATTTCAAGTAAAGAACACATGAAAGCATAGGTTTATGCCATAAAGACCCTCCACCATCTGAAAGCAGACCAATATGGCAAAGGTTCCCTAAAATATTGTTCAATCACATGCACACTGCACTAAATCAGACTAGCCCCTCTATCTTACCTCTTTCTTGCGATTCTTAAGCATGTTCTGGAATTTGGAGAGCTCTTTATCCTGCTCTGATTTGATTCGCCTGGCCTCATCTCTCAGGTGGTTGGTATGGTCCTGTTCCATGCGCTCTATGCTCTGTTTTTGTTGCTTCTCAAGGTTTTCCACCTCTTGGTCATACTGACGCTTCTTTCCCTGTAAATAAACAGAGGGAAAGTTCAAGTCATGATGACAAAATTATTTAAAAATAAATAATTCTAGAGGCACTGTACTGAGACTACATACAGAAAGTCACCGTTATCATTAAAATTTTCGCCAAATGCAATATTGAACCTGAATTTTGTAACAAAACAGGAATTTGTATTTAGAATACGATTGGCTGAACATTTAAAAAACACATGCTGAAACAAACTTCTGAAAATGTTACTAAATCAGAAAGAGATTAGATCCTTTATCAGTTATATTGGTTTAATTGCAAAATACTATTTAAACTGTACAATTACAGAGGGAAAAATTCCAGAATTCCAAAAACGTTTTGTTCTACAAAAACCTTTTTCAGAAAAGCACTTACTATAATGTAATAATAATTAAAAGCAATTTTAATATATGTGTTTACTTTAAACAAAAATAAATTAAATTTATGCCTAGTAGATTGGTGCCCTGTTCTGGATGTATCTGCCCAGCTCCCGAAACGTTCTCCCCTGGATGGGAATAGGGAATGGGGAACCCCCCCACCCCCCAGACCCTAGTAGAGGATAAAGCGTAATATAATGGATGGATGAATCTTTTTGTTTTGTCTGTTCAATACAAATTTAAGATAATTAACAAATTATCATGTTAAGACATTTTTACAAAGTGTACACAGCGACAGAATCCGCAGTAATACATTTTACCTACTGTGTGTAATTGGAAGTAAAAAAAATATGGCAAGCAGTCAACGCAACAATGGGCATGAGGTTAGCGGCTAATTCACAGAACTTGCAAAAAAAATTTTAATTAGCGACAAACTGCAATTCAAGAGTTAAATACCAAGTTATGTTTATAATGGTATCTGACTAAGCAATGCCTAGTAATCCTTTGTTGAAAAAGGTTTTTAACAGAATGCATGTTAGAGGCCGCACATCTGTTGCGTCCAGAGAGCAAAAAAGAAATTATAAAAATAATTTTGTTAAGCAGGACAGTGATTCGCCTGTCTTCAAATATATATAGAGACTGATTGAAGATACGGGCGCGGTAGCTCAGTGGTTAGGGTGTTGTGTTATCAATCTGAAGGTTGGGGGTTCAAATCCAAGGTCCACTGATGTTACCAGTGTGGGTCCTTGAGCAAGACCCTTAACCCTCATTGCTCCAGGGATGTTGTGATGAACCCTGTGCTCACCTTGTAAGTCGCTTTGGATAAAAGCGTCCAATAAATGACCAAATGTATTGTAAATGTAAGATATAGTGAGCAAATTAGAGTCCTTAAGTTATATTCATTGGAATTGCATACTGGACATGACATTTAAAAAATCCATATAATTCCTACTAGTTCACACTGTAGCACACTAATTATCTGATCCTAGTCTGACCCCAAATTTCAGATCTTATTATGGCCTGTATGTCAAAAAGTTTGCCCACCCCAGAGATATATATAGGCACTCACGGTTATCTCCTGCTCAAATCGCCGGAACAGCTGTTCTTTCTGCTGCTGCAACTTATTGGTGAGTTGTTGATGAGCTCGCTGCTCTTCCTTCTGTAGAAGCCTCAGCTCACGCAACTCCTGCCGCCTGCAGCAGAGTGACAATTCAACTCTTGACAATTATAACAAGTTTTAAGCGATTCAGGGGCTGCACGGTGGCTTAGTGGTTATCACGTTCACCTATCAGCGCAGGGGATCTAGATTCAAATCCAGATCTGGGAGGAGTTTCCATGTTCTCTCCCCGTGTCTGCTTGGGTTTTCTCCGGGTTATCCGGTTTCCTCCCACAGTCCAAAAACTTGGTTTCAAGGTCAATTGAATGCTCTAGATTGCCCCATATAGTGTGTGTTTGGTGTCAGTGAGTGTGTGTCCAGCGACAGATTGCACCCAGTCCTGAGTGTATCTGCCCAGCGCTCAAAATATTCTCTCCTGGATGGGCATGGCCATGGGCAACCCCCCCCCCCCCCCCCCCCCCCCCCACACCCCCCCCCCCCCACCCACCCCCCCCCCCCCCCCCCCCCCCCCCCCCGGTGACCCTAGTACAGTATTAAGCAGAAGATAATAAATGAATAATTTATGTGATTTATTAGTGTGTTTTGGGCATCGTGTGCAATTAACCAATCGGCATACCACTTACCATTCCCTTTAAGAGCCTAGTGTGGTCTGACTATTTTAGTGGCACAGTGCAACCAATTATACATAAATTTACGTTTACACCATCTGCAGGAAGAATCATTGCAAGCCAAGTGATTAGTATATATATATATATATATGTACATTCATAAATTGCTTTACCTCAGGAACCTCATCTCCTCACTCTTGGTGTCGTTGTCCGTAACAATTTTCGATGTAGTGACACTGACCTCCACGCCATCCACCATAAACTTACGAGTCTTTTTGAGGGTCTTTTTTTGATACTTTAAGTCCTGTATTTAAAAATAATAATAATAATTAATTACAGTTAAGTCATTATATCGCAGACAGGACTGAAGTAATGTTTGTTTGTGTTTAATGCCATATCAGCACATTTGGGCTATTTGTTGGTGTTTAACTGGCACAGGTCACCTCATGTCACTCCACCTCTCCTCTCTCTCCATTGGCTCCCTGTAGCTGCTGCATTCAGTACAATACACTGACTCTGATCTACAGGACAATCTCAGGATCTGCCCCCTCTTACCTTCACTCTACGTTTACAAAATACACTCCAACACGTTCACTTTACTCTAGTGGTGAAGGTCACCTGGTGATTCACCTATAGTATAAAGTTTATACTGCACTATTATAAACATTATGTGAATAGAATACTGTTTCTGTATCGCAATAAAAGGCAAATGATTCTCTTGTTGATTTATTTGAAACGTAATAGGTTCATTGTAAAAAAATAATAATAATAAAAAAAATTTTAAATCATATTTTAATCGTATCAACTCGTTAGAAAAGCATCTGCTAAATGACAAAAAATTTTGTTTGTCCAATTCCAATTTTAAAATCACAGAGACAAATTTCTGAAAATGTCACTATAACAGAAAGAAATTAGATCCTTTATCAGTTATATTTATTTCATTGCAAAAGACTATTTAAACTGTACAAAAAGAGGGAAATTTTCCAGAATTCCAAAAAAGTTTTGTTATACAAAAACCTTTTTTCAGAAAAGCACTTACTATAATTTTAGTAAAATTGAATAATTTAAAAACAAAAAAAAAATTATACGCTCATTCTTGTAGTGTTTCAGGAATTAAGTAAACAAATTATCATTCTCATTATCCCAGCTAAACCCTCAATCCATCACAACCTGACCTTCCAAATTGATGGCTCCACAATCTCCCCAACCGATTCGGACCGATTCGAACCTTGGGTTCACAATAGACTCCCACCTTAAACTCTCTGATCAAATTATCAAAACCGCCCGTTCTTGTAGATTCCTTCTTTACAACATCAGGAAGATCAGACCCTTTTTGACTGAACATGCTACCCAACTGCTTGTTCAAGCCCTAGTCTTATCCCGGCTTGATTATTGTAATGCACTACTTGCCGGTATCCCAGCTTCCACAATCAGACCTCTTCAACTAATTCAAAACTCTGCAGCCCGACTTGTGTTTAACCAGCCCAAGTGAACTCATGTCACTCCATTACTCACTTCCCTCCATTGGCTCCCTGTAGCTGCTCGCATTCAGTACAAGTCACTGACTCTGGCATACAGAACCATTTCTGGATCTTCCCCCTCCTACCTTCACTCTATCTTTTCAAAATACACTCCGACTCGTTCACTTCGCTCCAGTGATGATTGCCGCCTGGCGATTTCACCTCACCGAGGAGCTAATTCTCACTCTGTGGCGTTCACCACAGCAAAATGGTGGAACGATCTTCCCAACTCTGTCCGTAATGCAGAATCACTAAACAGTTTTAAGAAACTACTTAAGACGCATCTCTTTAACAAATACCTGTTATAAAAAATAAAAAAAAATTAAAAAAATTAAAAAAATTAAAAAAGGGGGGGGGCGCAGCTTCGAATAACAATCAGGTTTGATGAATTTACAGTATAGTTGGTTTTCTCCATGGATTCTGACTTGTGGTGTTCTCATTTGTAAGTCGCTTTGGATAAAAGCGTCTGCTAAATGACTAAATGTAAATGTAATGTATTAAATCTACGCATCACTCACCTGTACAGAAATGGATCCATCTTTGCTTCGGGACAGGAAGTTGGAAATGGACAGGTTCATGTCGATGCTGTTGGCGTCTGCAGCAGAGCTGCTTCCAGAATCAGAATCCTTCTCCACGTCTGGCTTCGCTGCCACAGTTGGATTTTTGTCCACGTCAGTCTCAGCTGCTTTAGTTGATGCAGATTGCTCCTTATTTGCTTCTGAACTTTCCTTCGGTGTATGGTCTTCTTTCTTCTCCCCGTTAATGACAATCACAGGTGTTCCACCCACAGAGGTGTCCTGAACTTCATTTACTTTCTCAGTTTCGGCAGGACCATCCTCTGAACCCGATACGGTCACCACCGTGTCCTCCTCTGGTTTAAATGGCTCAGTATCTTCTTCAGCGTTGGATTTATCTTGGTGCACAGACTTTTCTTCCGCTGTGCTGTCCTTGAGCTTCTCCAGCTGTTCAACTTCGGGTTTAATGTCATCGCAGATCTCTTCTTTCACTTTCTCGGGCTGTCCTTCAATATGTTTCTCATTAGCACCATCTTGCGAAAGTTCTTTGCTTTCCTTAATATTCACTCCCTCAGGAACAGCATCCACCTCACCCTCAGATTTTCTGCTTTCTTTTTCTAACTCTGTCGAAATCTTTGGCTTTCTTTCCCCTTCTTCATCGACCTGCTGACCCTTTTGCTCAACCTCTGTTTTCTTTTCCACGTCAGTGCTCTCAATGGGTTCCTTCATTACAACCTCTTGGTTCTCCTCCTCTCCAGTCTCCTCACTGACAGTCACGGTCTTCAGAACGTCACTCTTCTGGGTCCCCACATCGTTCAATGTTGGAGTGACTGGACTGACAGGAATACCTGCGGTTTGTGGAGCCTGCACGTCTTCCTTCTGGGTTGCACCCTTGTCTTCAGAAGGCATTTCTTTAGCACTGAGATCTGCTTCGGGGCGATCAGGTTCCAAAGAGTTCATATCCACAGCTGAGCTCCTCTTCTTGTCCTCAGCTGTCCTGGGTTTTGCCTGTGGCTCAGCCTTTTCGGTGACAGGTTCCGGCATACTTGCATTCTCAGAAAGCTTGTCATCCTCTGAGCTTCCCACACTGACTTCAGACGGAGCACGCTTATGTCCCGACACTTGCTACAAATGCACAAAGACAATGGGGAAATGTTTTTCTTTTAGTGGGTTTGGGTCATATCTGAATATTTTTTTAATGATGTTATAAACACACACAACGTGCAAAGACTTTCAACCCATAAATTACTCAATTAGGAAAAAAAAAAAAAAAAAAAAAAAAAAAAAAAAAAAAAAAAAAAAAAACTCAACTAGAACTTAGTAATGAATTGTATATATAATGAGTTTCATTTTCAGTCTAGTTCATTACATGACTTATGAGTAACTATTTTAAGGACTTTAGATTCTTCAGATTCTAAGATGGACTTGAATCTGCATGATGACACATAATTTCATCAGTGCTACATTTTATTTATATTTATTTACAGGATAATGATATTCAACACTGTATGACTTGGCAAATGGATTGTGAAATAATCGGTTTTAATCAGTGCTTTCCGTAATAAATTATGTGCTTTACAAACACGACTAAACCAAAAAAAAAAGGCACGATAAACGTTTTAAAGGTAATTTTAATGAAATCAACCAAATATTGTCACCAAGTTTATAAAATGAAAAAAGAAGTGTATACTTTAACTGATTTCATTTGTGTGGACAGTTTTGTGTGTTCTTGGGAGTCAATAAATCAGTTTCGCTCGAGGTTGTTATCAGTGTGTAATTTCTGCCTTTTATCTGTGTTATGACAATGTAACATGGTTACCATAAATTGATTAAAAAAAACTATTAAGAAAAATGCTTTTGAACCAAAGAGTTCAAGTTCTAAGAACATTTGGAATAAGTGCATAGAAAACAATGATTAATAGTTTTAATAGATAATTTTACTTTTTTTTGCATTTGCACTTCAAAATTAAGCTAATGATTTAAATGTACTTGGGTTGTTGTGGTCTTTTAAATATTCTTGAAATTCACTTTTACTATTGTGAATTTCACATATATTTTTTTTTTTACACTTTTATAAGCAAAGCAAGTTCAGATAAAATGCAGCCTCTTCTTTTAGACTTTCCAAAAACGCCTTGTATTTGCTACATGACTCAAATTTTGACTTCACTGAAATAAAATCTGATTGACAATAATGCACGGCACGGACGGCGCGGAGGCTAAGTGGTTAGCATGTTCTCCTCTCAGCACTAGGGATTCCTGGTTCGAATCCCAATCTGGGTGGAGTTTCCATATTCTCCAGTGTCCGCGTGGGTGTACTTGTGTGAGTGAGTGTGTGCCCAGCGATAGATTGGCGCCCTGTCCTGGGTGTATGGATGGAATAATGCACAACTTTAATGTTTCATATTACTATCAATGTGTGAAATGTGTAATCATGCCCATGATACATTACATTAATGCACGACCTCTTATGAACTGTTGCTAATCCATTTAATACTTTAATGTTGTTGTTGAAGAACTAATGCTTTATTTGGATATTTAAAATGGCGCATGCAATTGCAGACAAAAAAGTCCCTCAAGAATTATAAAAGTCCCTCTGCATTGTGAACATATTAAAAAAAAACTCCTTCTCCATCAGTTCAATGAACCTAAAAGGCAGCTGTTTTGTATTTTTGTAATTGATCTTTAGCAGGGGGCGGCACGGTGGCTTAGTGGTTAACATGTTCTCCTCTCAGCGTTAGGGATTCCCGGTTCGAATCCCAATCTGGGTGGAGTTTCCATGTTCTCCCCGTGTCCACGTGGGTTTCCTCCGGGTTCTCCGGTTTCCTCCCACAGTCCAAAAACATGGATCAAGTCAATTGAATTCTCCAAATTGCCCAATATAGAGTGTGTTTGTGTGAGTGAGTGTGTGCCCAGCGATAGATTGGCACCCTTTCCTGGGTGTATCTGCCCAGCGCCCGAGACGTTCTCCCCTGGATGGGCATAAGGACCCACCCGTGACGCTAGTAGAGGATAAAGCAGAAGATAATGGATGGATGGATGGATCTTTAGCAGGGAAAAATAACTGAACCAATGGATACAATTTACAAATACTAATTGCCTCACTCACTCACTGTGCTGTCATTAATGGTGTGCAGATCACTTTCTTTTGTCAGCAAGCCATCCAGCAAATTACCAGCGTGACCGTGACGACACCAAAACCACCACACACATCCACAAGTTTTTAGCACACAAAAATGTTATATACGTGAGCTCATGTTAGGCAGAAATCTCAGGTATAATTTAGTGTGGACAGACAAGTTTAGAAAAGCTGATGTGAACAGCCACTGTTATTTCCTGATTGATTCTTATCAGGAAGTTCCTGTCCACATTCATTTCTAGTTTGTGACAACTGCAAAGATGATGATGAGATTTAAACCTACACTAAATTGTGTGGTGTTTTTAAATAAAAACGTATCACTGTAAGAGTCTATAATTTCAATTGTAAAATGGGTAGTTCTGGTAAATTTAAATTTGATTGGCTGGTCTGTTTGTCCAGCCTTGACATTACTGACAATAATTCACACCCTTGACCATTCACATTCATATCAATGCGTGATATACATTTTTTCCTGTTTTTTATTGACTGCGTTCTGTAATAAGGCCACTAAATGGCAGTTTTTAATTGTTAGAGAAACCAGAATCCGTTTTTTTTATTTTTTATTTTTTTATAAAGGCACTCAAAGTTGTATATTATTGTACATAAATCACGGGAAAGAGGTGTAACTACTCTGCTATGCATCGTGCCTAATAACACCTCTTTCCTGTGACTTATTCACAATAATGCACGCCATCTCGAACATTTTTGCTTTACTATTACGATGTTTTACAAAGCAACGTGAAAGAAAATATATAAGGAAATAATAGATTCAAAACTGTGACAAAACCGAATTCATTTTTTTACTGTATGAAAAAAACATTTTCTGAAATGAATCAAATTGAGCACCACTCAACAAAATAAAGTTGGGTGATGTACCAAGTAACGTTTAGTATTTCAAACATGGCAGAAGGAATGGGAAAAAATTTAATTTTGCTTATTTTTATTGTATTTTATTGTATTAAGATAAACTAATATATGTAACTCTATAAGCAATGAAATTACAGCATCACATAATTGTTTTCATTACTAAATTGGTGCACTTACCGACTGTGTATCTGCATCCTCCTCCTCCTCCTCCTCTTTGCTGTCCTCAATCTCTTCAACCACTTCGGCTTTGGCCTCCGCAATCAGCTCACGCAAAGGTTTGTTGTCAGTTACACTAGAAACAAAAGGATGCTGAGGACAAAGCAAAACAAAGCATTAACCGTCAAGAACACACTTTGCTGTTATGCACGATGAGGATAAATTTTTGGATAGGTCACCTGCAGCAGTTGCACTGCACTCCATCTGTGGTCTACGTTCTTATCTAGAGCTTTCCTCAGAAAATCGTTAAACTCTGGAGACCTTTGCAATAAAACAGGAATTGAAATAAAAATGTTATCAAATGTTATTATAGCTGAGATTCTCTGGACATGGCATGCATAGGCGTTGACGACACAACCAGCGTGTAGCTTTGTGTACGTTCATGCCTCCCATATGGCAGTGTTTTATGGGGGCAGCTGCTAATCTGATTCATCATTAGTCATTGGAGAAGCCTGCAGTTTAGACAACCTGGTATGATAGATTCATATAATCCTCATGAACAATAAAGTCAGTTTGCTCATCACAAAATCCAAATCTTTTTATACAACGTTACATTTACATTTGGTCATTTAGCAGACTTACAAGGTGAACACAGGGTTAATCACAACATCCCTGGAGCAATGAGGGTTAAGGGCCTTGCTCAAGGACCCACATTGGGAACTTCAGTGGACCTGAGATTTGAACTCCCAAGCTTCAGATTGACAGCCCAACGCCCTAACCACTGAGCTACCACGCCCGTTAGTGGTAAGACATAAATCATATATAAACACACATGACTGACTGAATATTAATACTTATAATAACGATGATGATGGTGTTTTCTTTTTGTAGGTGGAATCTGTAATAGAGTTATAATTCAGCAGGCTTACCATCGTGAGGGCTGCATGAGGGTGGGGGGTTCAGATTTGGCTATTTTAAGCAGGACTCTCATAGGGTTCATCTCGTGATTAGGTGGCTCAATCTGTGCCAGCTCGATCAGTGTGACCCCGAGGGACCAGATGTCTGCCTTGTAGTCATATGGTCTGTCTTTTGAAGTCTCACACATCACCACTTCAGGGGCCATCCTACCAGAAATATGGTTGGAATTACACTGTTTAGTAAAAAGATTGTTTAATAACAAACGAATCACATCAGTAATGCAAATTCCACTTCTTATTTACACGAATTATGAGGTTACATAAAAAGCACTAACCAGTAAGGGGTTCCAATGAAAGAGTCTCTTCTTTGTATGGTCCTGGTGTTCTTCGCAGACACGCCGAAATCAGCTGAAAGGAGACACCAGATCAAAATTAGATTCTTACATCATAGGAAAAAGCTACATCTGACAAAGCCTTGTTAATGTGCATTACATCATAATTAAAGCTATTTGTCATGTGAACATTGGATTTACTGTGCTTTCATTTTAAATGCATCATGTGATGAGCCGCAGCTTGTTAAACAGCTGACAGAGCCTCACCCAGCTTGACGTCGCCATCTGAAGAGAAGAGAATGTTTCCAGCTTTCAGATCTCTGTGGATGATCTTACACTCATGGAGATAAGACAGTGCCTCCAGGGTCTGTTTACATACTACCCGAATCTGTGGCTCAGTCAGTGGCCGCTCCAGCTCTGGACACATACAGAACACACAGTGGTTTTAATACAAATAGCCCCGATTTCCTTAAACTCCTCACTCTGGCTAAAGCATTATGTGAGCCCACACCCCCAAAAAATATCCGTTTATTATTAAAAAATACTGAGATATTTCAATTACATTACATACATTAACATTCGACGGGCGGCATGGTGGCTTAGTGGTTAGCATGTTCGCCTCTGGGATTCCCAGTTCGAATCACCATCAGGGCGGAGTTTCCATGTTCTCCCCGTGTCCGTGTGGGTTGCCTCTGGGTTCTCCGGTTTCCTCCCACAGTCCAAAAACTTGGATCAAGGTCAAATTGCCCCATATAGAGTGTGTATGTGTGCGTGTCTGTGTGGGTGAGCGTGTCCCCAGCGATAGATTGGCGCCCTGTCCTGGGTGTATCTGCCCAGCGCCCGAAACGTTCTCCCCTGGATGGGCATGGGCATGGGCATGGGGAACCCCCCCCCTCCCCCCGCGACCCTAATACAGGATAAAGCGGAAGATAATAGATGGATGGACATTAACATTTGGTTATTTAGCAGACCCTTTAATCCAAAGCGCCAACTATTCAAACTTTATGGTTGGGGTTAGAACACAGTGTTGATACAGCCTTTCCCCCCCCCCCCCCCCCCCCCCCCCATCAATGAGGGTTAAGGGTTTTGCTCAAGGATCCACCATGGTAACTTCAGTAGATATGGGATTTGAACCCACAACCTTCAGATTGCTAGCCCAACACCCAAACCACTGAGCTGCCATATTCTCAATTTTAACTCCTCATATCGCCCTTTATGATATGTGATGCTAAAACATATGTTTCCTTTAATCACCAGTAACCCTGACAATTTTTAATAATAAAAACACTTGTTTCTTACACTCTAAACTACCGAGGTCACAGAGAATTCTGATCGGGCAACTGTTAAAAGGAAAATTAGGTCAGCACAAAGTGGATGACTAATAAAGCATACTGACTCACACGAAGTTAAAAACAACAACTTTCAGAATTACTGACTTATGTTCATACAGAATGCTGTGAAGAAATCGAAGATGAAAGGAAAATCTCCCAGCCACAAGAAAGCAGCAGAGTGCAGGGTCAAGAAAGGTGACAAAAGTTCAGCTTAAGGATTTTTTTTTGCCTGAGTACTTTTCACCGTATACACCGTTCAGCTACAGTACAAGTAAAGTCCAGCCAAAGAGGAGACTCTATGACGTCTGTCCATGATCACAATACATGCAATATGTTTGGTCTGAACTCAACTTTACATGTTATTAATAACTACACCTTACCAGCATTTTACTACTTGGTGAAAGGTCGCGCAACTATGTACAAAGTTACACTAAACACAAGGTCATGCTTTAGAAAATGCTGGAACTTTTCTAATTTGGATTCCTCTGCAGTGTCACCAGCTTGTAATCCAAAACCCTGCCACAGCATTACAGCAATGACCTTAAAAGATATTTAATCTTTACTGAACATTAAAGTGACTTTCATGACTGAACCTGTTGAAATTAATCTTTGCTGACATCAAACACTTAGTTCCAATTCCTATGGGATCAGGGATTTATTTTTATTTTTTTATTTTATAAAATAGGTGGTTTGGGTTGGGCGGCACGGTGGCTTAGTGGTTAGCACATTCGCCTCGCAGCACTAGGGATTCCCGGTCCTAATCCCCATCTGGGTGGAGTTTCCATGTTCTCCCCGTGTCCGCGTGGGTTTCCTCCCACAGTCCAAAAACATGGATCAAGTCAATTGAGTTCTCCAAATTGCCCCATATAGAGTGTGTTTGTGTGCATGTCTGCCCAGCGATAGATTGGTGCCTTGTCCTGGGTGTATCTGCCCAGCGCCCAAAACCTTCTCCCCTGGATGGGCATGGGGAACCCCCCCCCACGACCCTAGGAGAGGATAAAGCGGAAGATAATGTATGGATGGAGGTGGTTTGCGTCAGAACACAGAAATGTACAGAATCCTGGAGCAATGAGAGTTAAGGGTCTTGCTCAAGGACCCACATTGGTGGGTGTGGTAGATCAGTGGTTAGAGTGTTGGGCTATCAATCTGAAGGTTGGTGGTTCAAATCCCAGGTTCACTGAAGTTACCAATGTGGGTCCTTGAGCAAAGCCCTTAACCCTCATTGCTCCAGGGGTGTTGTGATTAACCCTGTGCTCACCTTGTAAGTCGCTTTGGATAAAAGCGTCTGCTAAATGACCAAATGTAAATGTATGGTAACTTGACAAGTTCACAAAACAGTGGACAGTGGGATTTTAACTCACAACCTTCAGACTATTTGAGGGAAAAGTACTGACGATTTATTGCATGCTCTCAATTTGATTTTATATAAAGATTAAAACTTACCCAGCATAACTGCATCGACAGCTCCTCCTGCACAAAACTCAATAAGAATCTACAGATGATGGAGAAAAAAAATGTTATTATATTAATAATTACTGAGCTACAGTGAGAATCACAAGCAAACCTTTTTGAATAAACAATTACTACATTTTTATATCAACACATTTTATATTCTCCCCGTGTCCATGTGAGTTTCCTCCTACAGTCCAAAACCGTGGATTCATGGTGAATTGGCTGCTCTAAATTGCCCCTATATAGCATATTGTGTGTGTGTCTGATGGTGTCTGTGTGCCCAGTGATGGATTGGCACAGGTATCTGCTCAGTGTCCTGCATGGGCATGGGGGAACCCCCAACCCCAATGTGACCCTAGTCCATAAAAAGGCGAAAGATGATTAACATTTTATTAAATTCAGCAACACGGTGGTTTAGTGGTTACCATGTTCTCCTCTCAGCACTAGGGATTCCCGGTTCGAATCCTAATCTGGGTGGAGTTTCCATGTTCTCCCTGTGTCCGTGTGGATTTCCTCCGGGTTCTCCGGGTTCTCCGGTTTCCTCCCACAGTCCAAAAACATGGATCAAGTCAATTGAATTCTCCAAATTGCCCCATATAGAATGTGTCTGTGTGAGTGTGTGTCCAGCAATAGATTGGCGCCCTGTCCTGGGTGTATCTGCCCAGCGCCCGAGACATTCTCCCCTGGATGGGCATGGGGAACCCTCCCGCGACCCTAGTAGAGGACAAAGCGGAAGATAATGGATGGATGGATAAATTCAGCCCCTGCTGATGTCAGCATAATTAAAAAATTAAAGTATTAATTAATAAAGAGTCATGTTTCTCTACCCAGCCTCATGGAATTCACTCACAAAAGAGAAATCTGATGTACATCGATATTGGACATTAAAAAAAAAAAAAAAAAAATTTTTAGCAGAGCATGTGAATAAGTATTATTTCTTAAGAAAAGGGATCCCAATCCGACAGCCATAAAAGCTCTTTGTGCATTACACAATGTGTATTTAATTATTTAAGTTTGTGGCTAAAGAGGTAAATTGACTTGTGTGGATGGTTTAAAATGTACTCAAGTCTATAAATCATTAAACATTATATTAGTCTTAAATACAGCTACACACCTTTAGTTCTATGAATTTTTCATACAGCTCGGTCAGATCATGCATTGCTATGGAATTCTATCTGAATGTTTAGTGCCTGTACACCTGGATGGCATTATATCCATCAATCATCCATCAAGCAAACGGGACAGAACCACTTGGTATCTGTTATTAATCTCATGAGATAAACTCCCAGAGAACAGCAAACAAGAGCCGTATGTAATTAATTCATGAGTACGTTCTCTGTCCATTTGTAACAGACCATTATCCTCCTATATACACCACCCACAGGGGGGCTGTCATCTGAAACCAACTGTGCAGAACTGCATTTCGAGTTAGGTGGAGGATATAGAGGATCCGGCAAGTGTACACGAAATTCTACTCCAAAGTCCACACTACCAACTATATTTATGAATACTTTATGCATTTATAAATTAAGTATAAATGAGGCTTACATATTCTGCACCTTTTTGTTTTAAGATTCTTAGCTTGACTTGAAGCCAGTGATAAAAGAACTTCTACGTACCCATAGTTTGTCTTCATAGTAAAAGGCGTCGAGCAGTTTTACTATGTACTGATGGTCGCAGGACGCTAGAATGTCGATTTCAATCATGTAGTCTTCCAGCTCTTCCTCCGTCTTGGTATCAATCACTTTAGCAGCAGCCAGAACTCCCGTTTGCTTGTTCTGAGCCTAAAATAAAATGAGAAGGACATGAGAACTGACCCTTGTCCTTAGTATGAGATTAAGTGCAATCAAGACAACGTGTATGAAACCCAGAATGTGTACCTAATAAAGTGATCAGTGAAAGTATTAACATTTTTACATACATTTTTTTATTATTAGGATCCCTAAAAAAAGTACCACAAAAATATAAGATTACTGGAGATGTTCACGGGCGGCACGGTGGCTTAGTGGTTAGCACGTTGCCCCATATAGAGTGTGTGTGTGAGTGAGTGTGTGCCCAGCGATAGATTGGCGCCCTGTCCTGGGTGTGTCTGCCCAGCGCCCAAAACGTTCTCCCCTGGATGGGCATGAGGAACCCCACCGCGACCCTAATATAGGATAAAGCGGAAGATAATGAATGAATGGAGATGTTCACAATCCAGGACTTCTTTACTAAAATGCAACTGGCCGCTGACACCATGTCTCAAACTACACAAAGCAAATTACAAATAAGAACAACATTTAAGAAGAAATGGATCACAACTTAATCACAACTTTTTATTGCCTCTTTTAGTTAAAGTTAAACTGTTCCATAATGCTCAGTTATGCTGGACCTTTTCCTGAACAGATTCAAAGCAAATCAAATCAATGTCTCCTATGTTTAATCTTTAAAATGAATACTTCCTCTTTTACAATAACACTCAAACACAGCAGAACTATCCTTTCACCCACCCACTCGGGGGGGGGGGGGGACAAAAACCCTGTGTGATGTATTAAACACTTCAAATGGTCACAGGGGGGTTTCCCATGCCCATCCAGTGGATAACGTTTCAGGCAATGGGCAGATAATACCCAGGACAGGGCGCCAATTCATCACTGGACACACACTCATATACACTCAGCACATTTAGATAGGAGCAATTAACTCAATTCACCCTAAATCCATGCTTTTAGACTGGGGGAGTACTGTAGAACCTGGACAAAATTCAAGCAGGCGTGTGGTAAACATGGCAAAATACATAACCACTACACCGCTGTGCCATCCATGTTCCTCTGTACCATCCATCATCTTCCGCTTCATCCTCTACTAGGGTCGCGGGCGGGGTTCCCCCATTCCCCCATCCAGGGGAGAATGTTTCAGGCGCTGGGCAGATACACCCAGGACAGGGTGCCAATCTATCGCTGGGCAAACACTCACTCACACAAACACACTCAATATGGGGCAATTTGGAGAATTCAATTGACCTTGATCCACGTTTTTGGTCTGTGGGAGGAAACAAGAGAACCCGGAAGAAACCCACACGGACATGGAGAGAACATTGCAACTCCACCCAGATTGGGATTCGAACCGGGAATCCCTAGCGCTGGAAGGAGAACATGCTAACCACTAACTAACCCGTTCCTCTGTACCATTGTGTGCGTTGTGGCTTGGTCCTTACAATATTTTTTTTTTATATATAAAAAAAATAATTAAATTCCAGGAGTTTATATTCTTTGTCACTTAAAGCTGCTTTGAGACATGATTCAAGACACGAGCTGATTTCTGAACAATAGCTGAAGCCTGGGAATTGTGTTTGCGTTTGTTTTGCGGCCTGTTAAAGCTCAAGAAAGGGGAGGAAGAGAAGGAGGCTCAGCTACAGAGGGAAAGTTGGCACCAGCATGAGAAAAGTCAAGCGTATTGTAGTTTAACATGCCAGCATGAAATGATGAACTTTCTGTTAAAGGTGGTGAATGAAAGTAGTTTGGTGCTGGCAAAACCTGTCTCTACACTTCCTATTGTCCACAAATGTAACATCCCCTCTGAGGAGCAGCGGAGAGTCCCTGAATTTCCCTTTGGATCGATAAACAAAGACAGAAAGAAACAACAGAAAGACGGAAGAAAAAAAAACAACAGAGACAGACAGAAAGAAAGACAGACAGAAAGAAAGACAGACAGACAGAAAGAAAGACAGACAGACAGAAAGAAACATGGACAGGCATATATCAGAAAGACAAAAAGGAACAGAAAGACAGACAATGTCAGAAAGACATATAGAGAGAGAGACAAGAAAACAGATAGAAAGAAGAACAGAGACGGACAGAAAGACCGAGAAAGAGAGACGTACAGACAAACAGAAAGTCAGAAAGACAGAGAGAGAGACACCGAGAGAGAGAGAAAGAGACAGACAGACAGAGAAAGAGACAAAAAAGACAGAAATAAAGACAGAGACGGACAGAAAGACAGAGAGAAAGATGTACAGACAAACAGAAAGTGAGAAACAAAAAGAGAGAGAGCGAAAGAGACACAGACAGAGAGAGAGAGATCGAGAGAGAGAGAGAGAGAGAGAGAGAGAGAGAGAGAGAGACAAAAACAGAAAAGGAAAGACAGAGATGGACAAAAAGACAAACAAAGTGAGAAAAAGAGAGTGAGAGAGAGACACAGACAGAGCACTATAAAGCAGCTCATGGTCTGTTTTTAGCATTTTGTGCATTACGGTCTCTGGTTGGTTGATCTAATATCAAAATTTGGCTTTTTCATTTTAAAACCTAATGATTTCTTCTACTCTGAGCTATTCGTGTTGAACTGCAGCTGTAAAGATTCCATCTTCATCGTCTGATCACTTTGAATATTTGAATCCCTGAACTCTGAGCAAATGTAAAGCAGGCCCTCGGTTCAGGGGAACATTCCTCACGTTCCTCTGCGATGCTTTTTAAATGAACTGTTCGTGTTGTTCGCCTGCGTTCAGTTGTGCAAATGCTGCATCCGTTTCCTCGCTGATTACAGCTGGGACAGGCGTTGGCTAGTGCAAAGAAAAGCTGAGTGAGAGTATGAGGTAAGCACAAAGTAAACAGAAAGGCTGACCCATACGCACTCCTCAGCGCTTCACTTTTTCCTTCCTACATTCACTCTTCTGAACATTCGGAACTATAAACATTACCACTAAGACACTTCCTTAAATAACTTTGGTACTTCCAGATCTGCAGGTGGTGAAGCATGGAACAGTCACTCCTACCGTGACAAACTTAAAATTCTTGTATTAATAAGTAGCTCAGTACCTCATATTAATAAGGGCACGGTAGCTCAGTGCGTAGGGTGTTGGGCTATCAATCAGGTTGTGGGTTCAAATCCCAGGGCCACTGAAGTTACCAGTGTGGGTCCTTGAGCAAGACCCTTAACCCTCATTGCTCCAGAGATGTTGTGATTAACCCTGTGCTCACCTTGTAAGTCGCTTTGGATAAAAGCATCCAATAAATGACCAAATGTAATGTAATGTATAAGTTCCAACATCAACATCATCTGAGGTTCATTAGCAAAGATCAGTATTAATCTGGCCAACTGGGAGAGAACAAAACGGAATGATTTTGCTCGTGCTTTTACAAACCACGCCTTTTTTATGAGGCAACACCAAGTTTCTGCTTTTTCCTTCTGCTTTTTTTGAACTGCTATTTTAAGACTGGTACAGCTTCAAGCAGTAGTGTCTGTAGACATTACACACATTAAGACAGTTTGCACTCACAAAACTTCATTTGCCTCAGCTACCATCAAATCGTGCTCACTTTATTTATACTTTGATTTAAAATGTTTATCAAATGAAGTTTATTCAGTTTACCAATGCCAACGATTGAGTAAACACTAACAGTAAATATAAAATGCCACAAAAACACAACCCAAATTGCATCAGCTACCTGCTGTTGGTGGTGCTATAGCTTAAACGTACATGGGTGTTTCAGCAAACAAGGTTTCTAATCGTTATTGATGTATTGATCCATTTGACTACTGTGTTTTAACAGAGGAATTGGTCCTCAACATTTAACTCTTTTCTTTTTAAAAAAAGCATATAATTGTTGATGCATTGATACATACTTAATATTTTATGTTTTTTTAGTGTTGGATGTTTGCCATTGTTTTGGCACTTTGAGATTTTACAAAATGAAAAGTGCGTTACAAATAAAATAAAATTATCCCATCCATTATCTTTCGCTTTATCCTCTATTAGGGTCGCGGGGGGTTTCCCCATGCCCATCCAGGGGAGAACGTTTCGGGTGCTGAGCAGATACACCCAGGACAGGACGCCAATCTATCGCTAGGCACACACTCACTCAGACATACACACTCTATATGGGGCAATTTGGAGAACTCAATTGACTTGATCAATGTTTTTGGACTGTGGGAGGAAACCCACGCAGACACGGGGAGAACATGGAAACTCCACCCAGATGGGGATTCGAACCGGGAATCCTTAGTGCTGAGAGGCGTACGTGCTAACCACTAAGCCACCATGCCCAAATCTATTATTATTATTATAATAACACATCTGTGCAGTGAAACACACACATACACACACACTCCGTCATGTGAACGCACTTGCCGGGAGCGTTGGGCAGCCTTGTATTCGTCTCCTGGGGAGCATTTGGGGTTAGGTGCCTTGCTTAAGGGCACTTCAGCCATAGTAGGTGGGTCACAGAGGGAGAAGAAAGCACACTGGCTTGGGGGTGGGTTGGGTGCTTTGCCATGGCTATGCTAGTGCACTTCAGCCATAGCACTGGGTGGGACTGGAAACCGAACCGCGGACCTTTAGGTCACAAGGCTGGTCCCTTAATCACAAGCCTACATGCAACAAGCCTCAACTCATGAGGATAGCCACAGAACAGATTTCTGAATTTCGCACTGCCAATATAACATATAAATTTGGAGACATTTTAATATGCAGCAAGACAATTATCCCAAATTCACTGCCAACCTACAACAGACAGCTGAGATTTGAGGAAGGAGGTAGAACAATTGTGAAAAGCTGTAGAAATTTTTTTAATAAAAAACCTTTAAAGAGCATGATAAAGGAAGAAAAGCAAACTGAGGGTTCTGGTAATCTGCAGATTTGTTTTTGTAACACAAGGATAACCATGTATAAAGGGTCATTCACTTCAATTGATATTGGTGGCACAATGGTGCAGAGGTCGGCAAACAAAGGTCCTTTCTGTGTGGAATCTGCTGCATGTTCTCCCTGAGCGCAAATAGTTTTTCCTCAAGGTTCTCCGATTTTCTCCACAATTCGAAAAGATATGCCTCTAGGTCATAGGGGCAAAACTTAAGGCCCGTGGGCCATATCTGGCTACAGGTACAATTCTATACTAGGGCTAGGGCAATGCATCGACTACGTTGGCGTAATTGATTGCGAAAATATGTCGGTTTGTATGACTTGCGTCGATGCGTCAACAAAAACATGGGTTTACCCGAAAACATGGGTTTATCAGAACCGCAAGTATTAGCAGCGGGTAAACAACTGCCCGCGTGCATCTACGTAAATAGTGGGAGCACGTCACAGAAACACAACAGCGTGGTGCTCCATCAGTGGAGATGGCTCTAAACAAAACGACAACTGCTACGCACGAGCGTTTAAAATGTGCCGGGATGTCTGTGCTGCAAAAAATCCACATGGCAGCAAAACAGCGACGTAGGTCCGTTTTACTCGTATTTTTTCTTATCTTAATGTATTACTTTAAGACTTTTAACACGTTTAACGTGTTTCCATTACTAACCGTTTCTTCATCGTCCTGTGTCAATACATGCAGCTTTTCTTAATACCGCTCATGATTTCATATTACATTCAGATTAATTTGAACGTTCACGCTCCACTGTGATTGATTAAAGAAAAGATTTCAACATTAAAGATTTTTTATTTTATTTTTCATTATTTTGGAGAAATAATTTTAATTCCAAACACAATCCCATCAGAGTAAAAGTTTTTAGATTAATTAACTAATCAAAAAAAGAATTGTTAAATTAATAAAAAAAAAAAAAAAAAAATATATATATATATATATATATATATATATATATATATATATATATATATATATATATATATATATGAGTTAGGTGCAGCCCTATTATATACAATTCGAAACAGTATGCTAGATCATTTTAGTACTGTTATTAATAACCAGGCAATATGTTTTTTGGGCCATTCTCATATTTTAAATTTGTATGATTTTATCAGTAACATTTTTATGCGGATCAGAAATATTTAAAGATATTTAAAGTTTTTGTTTATTTTTCAAAAATGTCCCAGGATCAAAAAAAAAAAAAAAAAAAAAGAATTGTTATTTTTACTTTTGTTGAAAAGCATCATTTTATTAAATTTTTTTCATGTTTTTTGCAGCATGTTCATAATTCTAACTGTTATAATTCTGACAAGAGATATTTTTATTGAGAGCAAAGTATTTTAAGTTCTATAAAGCTGAAGTTGAGTTATTGTGGAATAATATTCCTGTCTGTTTTTATTTCTATTCATGACTTGTGAAAAATTGACTTTTAGTGTTTAATAAATGTTTATCCTGTTTGGTCCACGTCCTAAATTAAGCTTTAAGTTTTGGCCCCTAGGTGAAGTGGAGATACTAAGATACTGGCCCATTGACTGCATTATTTGTAACTATTTCGGATGGAAAGATAGCCAGTTATGTTCAACAAAAAAGTAAATATTTATCTTATTTTTTCAAATATTTTTGCTCACCTAAAATCTGTGTATTCTCACACAAAAGATACTTTATGCATGCATAGATTTGAACAACAGAAAACACAGAATAAAATTCTAAACTACACCTACATATTCACATTTTAATCTGAAACCCAATTAGTTTATGTATACAGAACAAAAATTCACCGATTTAAAAATGTTGAATGGAACTGTAGCAATAGAAAAATCATGGCCTGTCCCACTCACAGGAAGAGGTTAGGGGTAAGGGCAGTTCTATAGAAACATCCACTTGTAAGTGTAGGTCACTACACATCAAACTAAATTAGTTTCTGAATGTCGTTTACAAACAGGTGCAATTTAAAGATTCATAATCATAATGTTACACACCACAACTATAACATTTCCATTAATACAAGCCAATATTCAGAAAAAGGGTTGTGTGGCATCAGCGTTAACCACTGCTCCAGATTCATTAAAGCCTCTTAGCTACTGAATGTCCCATTTATACCACGATTATGGTTTTTCCAATGTATTTTATTCAATAAATGGTTATTATTGTTGTTTTTGCATGATGTTTAATGACGTTTACTAACAAACCCATTTTATAAATATCATACATTTATACTTAGGGAGTTATTGTTAAATGAACAGACTTTCTAGAAGCTTGTCTTTTTGTAATGAGCATTACTTTCTGTAACTTCTGTAATGTACGAAGTCTCTGTTAAATAAATAAATATTAATCTCTCAAGATCTAGGAATCCAGCAATAATCACGTCAATCCAATCCTGTGCTTATGTACTTGTAATACTATTCTGATACAGCAGAACGGTGATACCAATTTCTGTTGTTTAGTTGTTTGTTTTGTTCTATAACTTGTGCAGTTCAAAAACAATCACAGATTACAGTTCCCTTACAACATCGGTGCTGTTGTGTTGTATATGTAACATTGAGAAACTTACAAATATATGAATGAAATATAAAAGGTCTTTGAAAGTCATTGTTGGTGTTAAGTACTCCTATCAGCAATTGTCTGCCAAAAGTATTGTTTCATCCGTACTGATATCTGAAATGTATTTGCAAAAGCTTTGAGACATACATAAATGGCTGAACACTTTTTAAACTTGGGCTTTATCCGAGACATTATAAATTATTGGCAACAACACTGTGGATCTAGGTTCGAATCCCAATCTGGGTTTCCATGTTTTTCTGGTGTCTGCATGGGTTCTCCAGTTTCCTCCCACAGTCCAAAAAATATGGATTCAAAGTAATCTGACTGCATAAAATTGCCCCTATATAGTATGGGCCTGTGTAAGTAAGTGTGTGCCCAGTGATTGATTGGCGCACTGTCCTGGGTGTACCTGTCCAGCGGTGTATCTACCCTCCCCCACCCCCGCGACTCATTTAGAAGATTATGAGATGAGATTACAACATTAATGTGACAATCATGAAACTGGAATTTTACAATTACAAATAAGTAACAAGTACAAATCAATTCTGATGTAATGTTTGATTGCAAAGTGTTGTTTACAAACAGTGTTTGTTTTCCAGAGTACATATAGTTACTTTGAAGTAACATTAGCAGTATTCTCCCACACCCATCTACCTACTGTAATCCGTATGAAAGGAACCTGCTCACTTTGAGCCTCTCATTCAGTTTAGCTGGCCTTTGTAGACTTTGCAATACCTCTGCAGTAACAGCAGGTAAAAACATGAAATGAATACCGATACCACAATCATTACACTGTACTGTAAAAACACGGCAGGTATTTTAATTATGTTCTCCAATCATTGTGGCAATTAATAAAATCCAAAATTAACATATATCTCTAACAATAATTATGAACGCTGTAATAGCACACCTAATGAACACCAGCGTCAATCAGTGTATCCTGAAGAGAAACATATGTTTAATAGTTATTTGTCTAAAGCGTTTATGGTGCATTAGCGAAACATTCATCACTTGCTATTACTTACTTAAAACAATTAACTGGGAGGTATTCTGGCAACACCCAAACAACTGTAGAGCAACTTCACAATGCATTCCATAACAGGGAGTATACTGACTATGTGCATCAGCTTCAATCTAACACTGACAGAAATCTCACAACTCTCATAAATGCTCATAAGCAGTCACCCAACAACAGCAACAATGTTCTGAAATATGAACAGAGGTTGTATGTTCTCCACACAATGGCAGGGTTCTTTTTAAAACAGTTTGAAAAACAAACAAGTCAGGTGATCTGGAGATGGGAATCTGTACATGAATGCATCAGCCCTGTGATCAACTGGTGGCCCATACTGGGTGTTTCTTTAACGGAATGGTTCCCAAAACATTGATGGTAAATAAGGAGCAGTTGTCGTTAAAAACTCCTTTAGGTGTTAGCCTATCATCAGTCCTCACCATGGCATTAGACGACTGGTTAATGTAGCTACAATAACAAAACCAGAATGACATGCAGCCAGTCTGAGAGCTCCTTCAAAACCCTGCTGCAATACGCTATGTAGCCATGTAGTCGCTTCCATTGACTTCCAATGTATATCATTTATATAATTAATAAAGAGGTGTAAAAATGAGTAGGAGTGCTGGAGAAAATAAGAAACTACATTTTTGAAGTAAATTAGTGAATTACATTAAGCAGTGGAACCTCAATATTTGTTGCTGATCCGTCCGCAAACAATCGGCGCAATCCAAAATTGATGAAAACCTAAGCACGTATTTTCATTTAAATCAATATAAATCCAATGAATATGTTCTAAAAAACTCTACTAAAAACACATTTAATAGAGAACAAATGTAGTGTTTAATACTAAAAACAGTATAAAATAATCTATATATACAGATTTTATATTCTTTATCAAAAATTTAAATAAAAGATTTATTTATTTATTCATAGTCTTTGGCTTAATCCATTTCTAGGGCTGAAGGGGAGAACGACTTGGGCGCTGGGCAGATACACCCAGGACAGGGCACCAATCTATCGCTGGGCTAACTGTTTTTGATTGATCCTAATAAATAATAACTTTGAAAATCTGTTCTGTGAGCGAATTTACACCTTTTGTTACATTTGCCTTCTTTATTGCATCCTTTTTTGCACATTGGAATTTAACGTGGACGGCGATTTTCCATACATCTGGCCGATTTCAGCGATCATAATGCCGCACTTGTAATTCTTTTTCTTTTTTTTTTTTATTGGCTGCTGGATCTGGAAACGTTTTCGGTCATGATGGAGCAGAAAATAAAATGCTAACTTTACTTTTACTTAGCAAGAGAAACAGGGATGATAAGATTTGTGCACACATCACATGACCACACCGATTGAATCTAAAACAACTAACGAAAACAGAGATGCGATTTTCACATTAAAAAAATTTATTAACTGTTTAACTGTTCATGCAGTTACTACAGATGTGCTTAGTAGATGAATGGATGGATGGATCATTTCAAAGACTTGCTCATTGCAAAAGTAGTTCAAATGCCAAAAAAGGTGTGGTCAACCCTCCTTTAACGCAAAAAGCACAGAGATTTAGAGACATCTACGCCTTCCTTTTAGGTTTCTCTAACTTACACTCATTAAGCCCTGACGTAAAGACATGTACAGACACATTCATGTAAAACTAGAATACGCCATTCCCATCCGACTGAGGTTAAAAGCATATAAATCTCTAAAATGACTTGAAAGCTGTATTATTAATACTAATTACACTTGACTACAATTTTCACAACTGTCAAAACAAAACGCCATGGAAGACCAATAGCAAACTCAGGTAAGGGCTGAAAATTGTACAAGCTCAGTACAGTTTTCAGCCCCTACCCGAGTTTTCTATTGTTTTATTTTAAGCTTTCCACCTTTACAGAGAAGTGTTTTAATGTTTTCATGTGTATATAGAAAAACGATTTACTATAAAGTTTGTGTCGAATAGGGATGCAACAATTACAAATTTTGATAGTATATGATTATCATAAGAAATAATAATTTATCATTATATATCCCGCGGCGGCACGGTGGCTGAGTAGTTAGCACGTTCGCCTCTCAGCGCTAGGGATTCCTGGTTCGAATCCCCATCTGGGTGGAGTTTCCATGTTCTCCCCGTGTCTGCGTGGGTTTCCTCCGGGTTCTCCGGTTTCCTCCCACAGTCCAAAAACATGGATCAAGTCAATTGAATTCTCAAAAATTGCCCCATATAGAGTGTGTGTGTGAGTGAGTGTGTACCCAGCGATGGATTGGCGCCCTGTCCTGTGTGTATCTGCCCAGCACCTGAGACGTTCTCCCCTGGATGGGCATGGGGAACCCCCTCCACGACCCTAATAGAGGATGGAGCAGGAGATAATGAATGAATGAATATATATCCCGCTTTTATTTAAAACGAGCACAGGGTTGGCCACAGCATCCCTGGAGTGATGTGGGTTACAAAGCATTGCTGAAGGACCCACACAGGTAAATTCAGTGGACCTAGGATTTGAACCCACCAGCTTTAGATTGATAGCCCACACACCCAAACCACTGAGCTACCACGCCCTTCAATATTTATTATTGATATACGAAATCACAGAATCAACCCACGGTTTATGTTTGGTAGTGATTAAAATGTGAACATGAAATAACATTTTGTACATCGAAAAAAGACAATGCAGAATATTAAACAGAAACATTAAAAGAAAATATTCTTTAGAATACAAAATATTAAATAACCCAAAAAAGCAATCTGTGTTGCTTAAAGTACATATTTGCATATCTGTATGAAAGAAAACTAGGTTTATAGATGGGTATTGTAATTGTATTTGAATTGGGTGTTGGACTTCCAATCTGAAGGTTGTGGGTTCAAATCCCAGGTCCACTAAAGTTACCAATGTGGATCCTTGGGCAACACCCTTAACCTTCATTGCTCCAGGGGTTCTTTATCAACCCTGTGCACTGAGCCCAACCAAGTTGGGATATTTGGAAGTCCATCCATTCATTATCTTCTGCTTTATCTCCAATAGGCTCGCAGTGGGGTTCCCCATGCCCATCCAGGGGAGAACGTTTCGGGCGCCGGGCAGATACACCCAGGACAGGACGCCAATCTATCGCTGGGCACACACTCACACACACACAAACATACTCTATATGGGGCAATTTTGGGGCATTCAATTCAAATCCCAGGTCCACTAAAGTTACCAATGTGGGTCCTTGGGCAAGACCTTAATCCATGACTGTGGGAGGAAACCGGAGAACCCAGAGGAAACCCACGCAGACACGGGGAGAACATGGAAACTCCACCCAGATTGGGATTCAAACCGGGAATCCCTAGAGCTGAGAGGAGAACATGCTAACCACTAATCCACCATGCCGCCCTATTTGTAAGTCACTCTGAATAAAAGTGTCTGCTAAACGACCAAAAGTTTGTCATGATGTCGAGGCCCTCTTACGAGTCATTAATTTTTGCGTTTTTTAATCTCGGTGAATTGCGACCACGATTAATTGTCTCATTCCTAATGTCCATCCACCCATCACCTTACGCTTTATCCTCTATTAGGGTCGCGGGGGAGGGGGGTTACCCATGCCCATCCAGGGGAGAACGTCTCGGGCGCTGGGCAGATACACCCAGGACAGGGCGCCAATCCACACACACACACACACCATATAGGGCAATTTGGAGAACTCAATTGACCTTGGTCCATGTTTTTGGACTGTGGGAGGAAACCGGAGAACCCGGAGGGAACCCGGAGGAAACCCACACGGACACGGGGAGAACATGGAAACTCCACCCAGATTGGGAAAGCTGAGAGATGAACATGCTAAGCACTAAGCCGCCCATTCCTAGTGTCGAGACACACAAAAAAACAACAACAACTGTACCTTGTACACCTTCCCGAAGGCTCCATCACCGAGCTCTCCCACGATCTCCCAGATCTCCTCGGGATTCACGTCTCGGTGGACGTGCTCGTATTGTTTTTTCTTCTTCTCCATGCCCAGCTTAAATATTTTCCGTATGTTGAAAAAGGACATCTTTGCGCCGCGGTTTCGTTGCCGATTATCAGCAGAATGCCTCGAACTGACCGAATAACAAGCAGCACTTATGGAAGTTTGCTTAGCCTGCTAGCTCTCATCGAACACTGACATTAAAGACAGATCGGATCGTTAGACAGATCTACTTCATCTTTTTGGCTGATGGGAGGAAACACTATTCTGTCTAAAGCGCACGCAAAAGCATTAGATTATACCGAAATGACTAGAATTGGAACGGAACATGCTCGCCGGACACATGTGTCTTCTGATTGTCCCTGTGTTTATTTCATTAGAACAGTGAGAGGACAGACAAACCACTCAGACCTCACCCGGACACCCTGTTCTGTAAACTCTCTTTATTGTATTTGCAGACTACGCCGCCGTTGCTGCTGAAACAGTGCAAGCGGTTCTTTAGCTCCAGGAGAACCGCAGACACACAGAGCGGTTACGGCCCTGCCGAGCAGCCGAGCAACCGAGCAGCCGAGCCGGAGCCGCCGCCGCCGCTTCGCGCCTGGTCCCTGATCAAAGCACAAAAACGCTCCTAAGAAACAAGCAGCCCTTCTTAAACCTACAAGACATCATACATCATCCCTTCCTCGCGTTCACGGCGTGTCTTTTCGTGCCTCAAACGGCCGGCCTCGTGTCGAAAACCGCAGCGTTCCGATTCATCTCAACTTCTTGAGAAAGATCTTTAAGCCCTCGCTTCGACGGAGTGTACGGAGAGGATGAGGAAGCCACTGCGCGTGCGCACTTAGCTCAGCCCACACTAACCCGTGACGCTCTTGCTTAATAGCGCTCAGGGGCGTTTTTAGGGTTTAGAAACATCAGGGGCTAGAGCTGTGCGATACCAAGTAAATACAGGGCCAATATCGCGATATTCGATACCGATACTTTTTAATATTGAAGATTCATTGATCCAAATGACCTAGTATTGATTATTGACCTAGGCTTGATTATTGTAATACACTACTTGCCGGTATCCCAACTTCCACCATCAGACCTCTTCAACTAATTCAAAACTCTGCAGCCCGACTCGTGTTTAACCAGCCCAAGCGAACTCATGTCACTCCATTACTCACTTCCCTCCATTGGCTTCCTGTAGCTGCTCGCATTCAGTACAAGTCACTGACTCTGGCATACAGAACCATTTCTGGATCTTCCCCCTCTTACCTTCACGCTATCTTTTCAAAATACACTCCGACTCGTTCACTTCGCTCCAGTGATGATTGCTGCCTGGCGATTCCACCTCACCGAGGAGCTAATTCTCATTCTGTGGCGTTCACCACTGCAAAATGGTGGAACGATCTTCCCAACTCTGTCCGCAAGGCAGAATCTCTAAACAGTTTTAAGAAACTACTTAAGACGCATCTATTTACCAAATACCTGTTATAAAAAAAAATAAAAATAAAAAAAAAAAAAAGGGGGGGGGGGGCGCAGCTTCGAATAACAATCAGGTTTGATGAACTTACAGTATAGTTGGTTTTCTCCATGGCTTCTGACTTGTGGTGTTCTCATTTGTAAGTCGCTTTGGGTAAAAGCGTCTGCTAAATGACTAAATGTAAATGCCAAACATTGTAGGTGACAACAAAATAATCAGAATCAGGTTTATTGGTCACATACGTAGTTATACATGATACAGCCAGCAGTGAAATTTCTTTTTTGACCTCTCCACAGAAAAATAAAATTTGTTTAAAAAGGATAAGAGTAAGAAAAAGAAGGTAGAGTAAGATAAAAATAAGATAAAGATAAAATTTAACTATGAATTTACAATGTGCAATGGAATTATAAAGTGTGTTAAAGTTAAAGTGTGTTGTGCTTTTCGTGCAAATATCGCAGTGCAGTGTTACAGGTTCAAGTTAATGTCCTTTTAGTCCTTTTAGTCCTGGTTCAGGGTCCGAATCGCCGTTGGGAAGAAGCTTCTCCTCATCCTCTCTGTGTTTGCCTTCAGGAGACGAAAACGCCGTCCTGATGGCAACAGAGTGAAGAGCTTGTTGTCAGGATGACTGAAGTCTTCCACAATCTTTTTGGCTTTGGACCAGCACCGCTTCCTGTAGATGGTCTGGAGGTCTGGAAGTGCTACTCGGATGGTGCGTTCGGCCGAACGTACCACCCTTTGTAGTGACCGTCTGTCCAGATGGGTGCTGTTCCCGAACCAGGTTATGATGTTCCCTGTGAGGATGCTTTCGACGGTGCAGGAGTAGAAGTTCTGCAGGACCTTGGAGGGCAGCCTGAAGTCTCGTAGACGTCGAAGGTGGTAGAGACGCTGACGAGCCTTCTTTGCCAGTTTGTTAATGTGGCAGGACCAAGATAGGTCCTGCGCGATGTGAACTCCAAGGTACTTGAAGTTGTCTACTTGAATGTATCCCAATCAACATCTTTGTTTAGAAACAATGGAACAGTAATAAAACAAAGATTGCTTTAACGTGAGGAAAATATATATTTTTGAGGTACAAAAGGAGAAACGACAATACGAATATAAAGTAAAAATGCTCCCCTCACTAGACAGTTTTTTCTTTCTTTGTTTCTTTTTTTCAAATAGAATTGTTCTTAGGCAAAACAATAAAAAAGGAATTTTCACACACAAAAAACTTGAGTATCGATCTTTTTACGCAAGTATTGTTCAATACCAATACCAGCGTTGGTATCGATATTATCGATATTTGTATCTATCCGCACAGCTCTATCAGGGGCTTTAGATCCCTTATTCCCCCTCTGTGCTCTTTAAAAAGTGCCCTTTCGTGAGTGAATTTATCCACTTTTCAAACTGTTGTTACAGTATATTGTATATTGGATAAAATTGAATGACATCAGAATCAGAATATCTTTATTGTCATTATACCAGGTATAACGAAATTAATTAAGGTGCCATACTTTTCAGTGTCACATACTTAAATTTACACAGATAAAGAGATTTAAAAGAGTACATTATAATTTACAATTTACAAAAAAATTTGGAAGAAAGAAAGGATTTATTTACAATAGTGTATAAGAATGTACAACCTGAGTTGAATTTGTATTTATATATTGCACTTTTTTTATTGCACGTTCAAAAATTGCACGTTCAAGAGTGAATTATGACTGTAAAAAAATTTACAATGCACCATTTGGTGTTCGTACAGCGGTTGGGTAGAAGCTATTTCTGAGCCGGTTTGTTTTTGTTTTTATCGCTCTGTAACGTCTACCTGATGGTAGCAGTTCTAGGAGATGGTGACCGGGGTGAGAATTGTCTGTAATAATTTTGTGAGCTCTCTGCAGACAACGAGACCTGTGTAGATCCTCCAGGGTGGGTAGAGAGCATCCAATGATCTTCTCTGAAGTATGTCTGTCAGCAGTGGAGAGCACATACAGTTGTAATAAATGATGGTTTTGGCTGGATTTTTGAGTAAACGGACCTGAGCTTCGGCAGAAAAGCATGAATGCGTTTTATGAGACAGTTTTAACAAGGTTTTTGCTTTGAAATACCGTATTTTTGCGACAGTTTGCGCCTTCAGAAAAAATCTCGACGGTTTCTGAAAGCTGAGAAGCCGCTCTTTACAGCCAACAGTTATTACGGTAACTTTACTCCCGATACTGGCGAAAAAAAACTGTCTCCCTCAAACACACACACACACACACACACACACACAGAGTTTGGAAGCACAAACAGCTGACGGTGACTCCATCGTTCGGTCCCGCTGCTGGAGGAGAGGCTGCAGAGAAAGCTGCTCTCATTTGATCCGGGGCAACTGACAAAACGTCCGGGGCTACAGCCCGAATACCCAGGTCTAACGATGCCCCTGATAGCGCTGAAGTAGAATTAACCTACTATTATGATGGAATAAAAACTCCCTTTTCCTTTTTTGCAATACTTTATATAATTCGCAAAAAAAAGAGCAAAAATAGATATAATGGATGCAGTCCAACTTCTTTTTTACTTGCACATGTATCTATGTAAACGAGGACATCTAGCGGCCAACCTAGAAATAGCATGAAAATAGAATGAAAGTATCTTGTTCTTTTTTATTGACGTTAACATCCTTCTAACTCGCCCTGTCCTGGGTCTATCTGCCCAGCGCCCGAGACGTTCTCCCCTGGATGGGCATGGGGAACCCCACCGCGACCATAATAGAGGATAAAGCGGGAGATAATGAATGAATCCTTCTAACTCGATCAACATGTGTGGTTGGGGTCAGAACACAGGGTTAATACAGCATCCCTGGAGCAATTAGGGTTAATAGTTTTGCTCAAAGGCCCACGTTGGTAACTTTCAGTGGACCTGGGATTAGATCTCAAAACCTTGTGATAGATGGGCCCACCTCCCTAAATAAATAGAATCACCTGTTAAGCAGGACTGCTGAATAAATCTCAACTCATACTGTAAAACTCTCAATAACATAACAGACACTTTACACTATGATATTTACCTCAACAGACACTTTCCCATTACCTCATCTATATTTAACTGCTGCTATAATTTCCCTCTTCACATTTTCTTTTCTGAGCAATTCATATATATATATATATATATATATATATCCATCCATTATCTTCCACTTTATCCTGGGCACACACTCACACACAGACACACTCTATATGGGGCAATTTTGAGAATTCAATTGACTTGATCCATGTTTTTGGACTGTGGGAGGAAACTGGAGAACCCAGAAGAAACCCACGCGGACACGGGGAGAACATGGAAACTCCACCCGCTATATATATATATATATATATAGATAGATCTTTTGGACTCCCACAGTCCAAAAGATAGAGATAGAGAGAGATAGAGAGAGATAGAGAGAGAGAGATAGAGAGATAGAGAGATAGAGAGATAGAGAGATAGATAGATAGATAGATAGATAGATAGATAGATAGATAGATAGATAGATAGATAGATAGATAGATGCAATGACATTAAATTTTCCTTGAATCTCATTAGTCATTATTTCATTAATTTTTTATTTCCTGCTTAATCCTCTACTAGGGTTGCGGTCGGGAGGGTTCCCCATGCCCATCCAGAGGGGAACATTTTGGCTATTGCTGGGTACACATCTCATTCTCTTCCAATTAATCCTATACTTGGGACTAGGATATAGTCTAGTTATCTAGTTATCAGGCTTTGTACCAAAAAAATCACAATGTACATCTGCAGTATAATTGATCGTGGTCTTAATTTATTTATAGAGCGCTTAATCAATATGTTTGTTGAGTTAACATTAATTTTATATAGAGAAAATGTTCTTAAAATTCAGTGGCGTTGCTGGGCTGAGTGAAAAATGAAGACACAGCGACATCCACTGGAGAACAGGTCTTAGAGTAATGATCACACACCTGGTCATGTCATTCAGTGCTGGTGAAGCAACTCCAGGAAGATGGTGGATGTTCCTAGAAACGAGACAAAAGAGATCACAATGTGCTTTCAGCCTGACTCCCCAACTCTCGAGCAGCTGGAGACAATATTACATGGAGGGCAGTTGTCTTGTAACCATGTTGATGAAGTGTGGCCCAGTCTGTTTCTGGGAGACATGTGAGTCTGGTAATGTTTATCACAGAGAGTTCCAGCCTTATTATTAGATATCCATCTTAATCGGTAACACTGTGTGTGTGTGTGTGTGTGTGTGTGTGTGTGTGTGTGTGTGTGTGTGTGTGTGTGTGTGTGTAAAATATTCACAGGTACATGTCTCATGACAGATATGGTCTTTGGAGACTTGGTGTTACCCATGTGTTGAATGCCGCTCATGGTAAAATGTGTTGCAAAGGCAGTGATGATTTCTATGGGACCACAGTGCAGTACTTTGGAGTGGCAGCAAATGACCTGCCTACTTTTGATCTTTCTCCCTTTTTTTACCCTTCTGCAAACTACATTCATCAGGCTCTCTGCACTGCTGGAGGTATCAAAGCCTTTTTTCATGCTCAGTGCAATGCACTGTTGGAATACCCTATTGATATTCTAACAGAATAATCCTATTAATCCAAATGATATATATTCTGACCTCATACAACAAAGTTCTATTAAATACTGTTATCTACTCAACAGTTGCTTAATAACAGACACCTCTCTGTTCATACACTCAAATCATCCTACAAATCACTTTTGCTGATCATATAGATGCAAATCGTAGTTATACAATTACACACACACACACACATACACACACACACACACACACACACACACACACATATATATATATATATATATATATATATATATATATATATATATATATATATATATATATATATATATATATATATGGGTAGTTCTGGTCTTTATATTTGATTGGCTGAGCAGTTCAGCAGTTGAGCTGTCCGGCTGAGACATTATTGACAAATGTGCGCACCTCTTTGTATCAATGTGTGAAATGCATTACATTATTGTAAATCATGTACCATAATTGGACATACAGATTAATATAAACAGCGAACTGATTCCAGATGAGCACTGAGCTGTTGTTTATTCATTCATTCATTCATTATCTCCCGCTTTTTCCTCTATTAGGGTCGCGGTGGGGTTCCCCATGTCCATCCAGGGGAGAACATCTTGGGCACTGGGCAGATAGACCCAGGACAGGGCACCAATCCATCGCTGGGCACACACTCACTCACACAGACACACTCTATATGGGGCAATTTTGAGAATTTAATTGAATTGATCCATGTTTTTGGACTGTGGGAGGAAACCGGAGAACCCGGAGGAAACCCACGGGAGAACATGGAAACTCCACCCAGATGGGGATTCGAACCGGGAATCCCTAGCGCTGAGAGGCGAACGTGCTAACCACTAAGCCACCGTGCCGCCGCTGTTGTTTATAAATTTTTATAAAAAATTACAAAGAAAGTTTAATTCAAGGTTTGACTCATAAAAGCGTTTACATATCCTAGTTTGGGCTTTTAGCGTGAAAACTGATATAACTGACTGATAGCTGAATAACAGCATTCCAGTTTCTCTAAAAATCAAATGCTGCCATCTAGTGGCCAAATTACAGAACATAGTTTATATACACAGCTGAACAGGCTTAGTGCTCATCGGCAATCAGCTCGCTGTTTATATTAATCTGTATTATATGATTTAAAATAATGTATTTAATATCACGCATTGATATGAATGTGAAGTGGTCAGAGGTGTGTGTCATTTTCAACAATATCACAGCTGAGCGGCACGGTGGCTTAGTGGTTAGCACGTTCGCCTCTCAGCACTAGGGATTCTCGGTTCGAATCCCCATCTGGGTGGAATTTCCATGTTCTCCCCGTGTCCTCGTGGGTTTCCTCCGGGTTCTCCGGTTTCCTCCCACAGTCCAAAAACATGGATCAAGTCAATTGAATTATCTAAATTGCCCCACATACAGTGTGTCTGTGTGAGTGAGTGTGTGCCCTGCGATAGATTGGCGCCCTGTCCCGGGTGTATCTGCCCAGCGCCCGAAACATTCTCCCCTGGATGGGCATGGGGAACCCCCCCCCTCCCCCGCGACCCCTAATAGAGGATAAAGTGGAAGATAATGAATGAATAAAAGGATGTCACAGCTGGACAACCAGCGCAGCCAATCACATTTAAGGACCGGAACAACCCGTTTCATTAAAAAGCATTTAGGCAGTCGAGGTTGTGTATTATTGTGAATAAATCACTTCGCTTCAGGTCATGCATAACACCACCTCTTTCCCGTGATTTATTTATACACATCACTAATAATCAATAATACACATCATCTCATACCATATTGCTTTAGTATTTCATCTTTCAATTTTCAATTTCAATTCAATTTTGCATTCAATCACTCTGTACTCTATAAAAAAAAAGCTTGTTGCATCATCATTTTAAATTAGTAAAAGTTGCTTATATCTTGTTGCACAGTTGGTGTTAGTCATCCTTCAATCCTTCATCAGTGCTCACAGAAAGTTGCCTACAGAATGCAGATGCTGAAACTTGGTTGCTGGTTTATTCTTAAAGCCCAGTAGCGGCACTAAGGTGCTGAAAGGCTTTTCTGTCACTGATAAACTCATAGTAATACATTAACACATTATCACAACAGTATACCTGCAATGATGAGACCCACCATAAAATAACACTCAATCTCCATTAGTCCTTTTGTGAGGAAGTCTGTAGAACCACAAAGGATATTTATATAATAAGTGTAACTGATTATATTCACAATGATTCGATTAACAAATATCAGAGAAAAAAGGCTTTAATTAACGCCAAACAGGAACTACGATACAATGAGAGCTTTTAATTATTAATTATGTAA
>JAFMOC010000044.1:290000-325000 GCA_019802505.1 Corydoras sp. C115
GGCAATTTTTGGAGAATTCAATTGAATTGATCCATGTTTTTGGACTGTGGGAGGAAACCGTAGAACCCGGAGGAAACACGGACACGGAGACACGGGGAGAACATGGAAACTCCACCCAGACGGGGATTTGAACCGGGAATCTCTAGTGCTAAGAGGCGAACGTGCTAACCACTAAGCCAACGTGCCGCTTTATATATATATATATATATATATATATATATATATATATATATATATATATATATATATATATAAATTATATATATATAATTTTTTTTTATGTATCTTTTGAACTCTCTCACTTACTGTCTCTTTACTGCTCTCTTATTTCATTTTATCTTATTATTTACAGTTAGCCTAAAGCATAAACCATGTCATAGACATTCTTTTAAATGAAATGTTTTGATGTTTTCAGGGCAATCGCGCAAAATCGCAGTGCTTTGAAGAAGCTGGGCATCACCCACATCCTGAATGCTGCTCATGGAAAGCAGGGCAGCATCGGTGAACAGAGTTATTATGGAGCTGACTTTGTGTACTACGGTATACCTGCAGAAGACTCAGCCAAGTTCGACCTGAGTGCACACTTCAGGCCTGCGGCTGATTTTATTAACAAAGCGCTCAAGAAGAAAAACGGTAAGACGTTCGGTAAGAATGTTCATACAGCCAGATGATGAGCTAATGCATCTACTGATGAGCTACACAAAAGGGCAGCAAGGCTCCACGATCTCTGTTAAGTGTACTGTTAGGAAGATATATACTGACGTTTCTTCCAAAGGTCTTTAACAGGCTTATAAATCTCAAACTGACTCATAAATCGGGCTAACAATCAATCTCCACTTGTTTTTGCCTTATCCATCCATCCATCATCTTCTGCTTTATCCTCTATTAGGGTCGCGGTGGGGGTTCCCCATGCCCATCCAGGGGAGAACGTCTCGGCCGTTGGGCAAATACACCCAGGACAGGGCGCCAATTTATCGCTGGGCACACACTCACTCACACAGACACACTCTATATGGGGCAATTTTGAGTATTCAATTGACTTGATCCATGTTTTTGGACTGTGGGAGGAAACCGGAGAACCCGGAGGAAACCCACACGGACACGGGGAGAACATGGAAACTCCACCCAGATTGGGATTGGAACCGGGAATCCCTAGCACTGAGAGGAGAACATGCTAACCACTAAGCCACCGTGCCTCATCCAGTCATTATATAATGTAAGTTTCTGTGACAGTGCATTTTAAAATGTCTCATTCAGTAATTCCAGTCATCGCCATCATTCAGCTAAACAATGCAATTGTTGATGATGATATTATTGATCCTGACTGCATGAGTACGCGTTTTATGGCAAAGATGAATAACAGTATAACCTTGTGGACATGTTGTGTCATAAAACATTAAATTTCATTAGAAATGGAATGTTTCGTTAAAACACAAATAACTTCTACATATAGACATGTGGGCGGCACGGTGGCTTAGTGGTTAGCACGTTCGCCTCCTAGCGCTAGGGATTCCCAGTTCGAATCCCCATCTGGGTGGAGTTTCCATGTTCTCCCCGTGTCTGCGTGGGTTTCCTCCGGGTTCTCCGGTTTCCTCCCACAGTCTAAAAACATGGATCACGATCAATTGAATTCTCCAAATTGCCCCATATAGAGTATGTATATGTGAGTGAGTGAGTGTGTGCCCAGCGATAGATTGGCGCCCTGTGCTGGGTCTATCTGCCCAGCACCCGAAACATTCTCCCCTGGATGGGCATGGGGAACCCCCCCGCGACCCTAATAGAGGATAAAGCGGAAGATAATGGATATAGACATGTGGGCGGCACAGTGGCTTAGTGGTTAGCATGTTCGCCCCACAATGCTGAGGATCCAGGTTCAATTGCTCAATCACTGAAACGTTCTCTGGATGGGCATAAGGAACCCTGTGGCCCTAGTCTCTAATCTAGATATAAGCGGAAGATGATGCGAAAAATGACTTTCTACAGCCAATCTGTCACTGTCTTACCTTCATCTTCATTGTCTGAGAGGCAGCACCTCTTTCATACTCATAGGGCCCTATTTTCTGATGTCTACAAAATCACACAGCATATTAAAGCAATAAGGTACGAGAGAGGTGCATTATTGTGAATAAATCACGGGAAAGAGGTGTTGTTATGCACGACGCATAGCGGAGTAATGCTACACTTCTTCACAATTCACAATAATGCACAACCTCGAGTTCCTTATTGCTTTTATAAAACTGTTACAAACACACTATAATAATAAAAAAAACAAGATTTGATTTATGAATGTGTTTTGTTTTTTTTAAAGCAAAATCATTAATAATCTGGTTTTCCACAACGTAATCCAGTCCAGTTTTTGAAGTGAACGCTGATCGCTGAGTAACAGGATTCTTGTTTCTCTAACAATCAAATACTGCCATCTAGTGCCTACATTACATTACAAAACGTATACATTACAAACGCAGATTAAAAGAAAAACATTGGGCAACAAAAAAAAAAAAAACATCGTATCCATGGCTGGATAAACAGCTCAGCCAATCAGATTAAAGAACCAGAACTACCCGTTTCATAATAAGAAATAAGTTTGCTTCTAAAGTAATACAGAAAATGCAAGAATTATTTTGGAGACCCACTGATATATATGATTTCTGCACGATGTTTGCTGTAGATGATGGATGGACACTTTGACGTCGTACAATAAAATGTGAATATTTAAACACAAAATACATAAAATACCACAACACAACCACAAATAAACATTCTGTGATTAATATAAGTGTAGCAGCCACAGTAAATGCAGAAATATGTCTCAGTTCTGGAAGCTGCAAAAGGTGTAATTGGAGGTCATGTCTTGGGGATAGAAACTGTTTCTTTAGTTTTCAAGTCCGTGCTTTTATTTCTCTAAACCTCCACCCTAGAGGCAAGATGACATGCACTCTGTGATGCAAGTGAGTGGGGTCTGTAATAATGCTGCTGGCTTTCTCTTGGAGACACCAGCATTCACACTGTTGGGAGTATGATCTCTCAATTGTCTCTACGATCCCACTTGGGTTAGGTCTGTCTTGTCCTGTAAAGTTGGAATAACATGGACCCACGTTGTACACATCAGACAAGAGCTTTCTATCAGGGTGGCACATGGCTTAGTGGTTAGCATGTTCACCTCACAGCACTGGGGATCCAGGCTTGTATCTCAATCTGGGTGGCGTCTCCAGGTGGATACAAAGGTGGATTTGCTCCCTTGCTAAATTGCCCCTGTATAGTGTGTGTGTAGGTGTGTGCCCAGCGATGGCTTGGCGCCCTATGTGTATCTGGTCTGCGCCCCAAATTGTCTCCCCTGGATTGGCCAGGTGAACCCCGCCACCAGCTTGGTCCCAAGTTTAGGATTAAACTAAGCTTAATGAGATGGGATGAACAGCAGGTTAACCAGAGGCCGCAGAAACAGTTTCTACATTTCTTTACAGTTATTAAGCACAAGTTTAAGCACAAGTGGCTAACAGGTTTAATGCTACAGTTTGCCCCATAGAATTTCATTGCATATTTGATAAGCTGGTACTTATTTTAACTTTTGATCTTAATGTTAAAACAGTTATGGACCCAAAGAACTGTTGGACCCAAAATGGGAAAATAGCAGGCGGCACGGTGGTTTAGGGGTTAGCACCTTCGCCTCTCAGCGCTAGGGATTCCCGGTTCGAATCCCCATCTGGGTGGAGTTTCCATGTTCTCCCCGTGTCTGCGTGGGTTTCCTCCGGGTTCTCCGGTTTCCTCCCACAGTCCAAAAACATGGATCAAGTCAAATGAATTCTCCAAATTGCCCCATATAGAGTGTGTTTGTGTGAGTGTGTGTGTGCCCAGCGATGGATTGGCGCCCTGTCCTGGGTGTATCTGCCCAGCGCCCGAAACGTTCTCCCCTGGATGGGCATGGGGAACCCCCCCCCCGTGACCCTAATAGAGGATAAAGTGGAAAATATTGGATGAATGGGGAAAATAGCATCCAGGTATAAAGTTTCGAAAGACTCTCTTTAACTTGTGTCTTGCTTACCATTTCCCTGTGTTTCTCACCCTCAGGTAAGGTGCTCGTGCATTGCATTATGGGAGTGAGCCGCTCGTCGAGTCTCGTCCTGGCTTACTTGATGTTACGTCAGCGCCTCACTCTCCGTGCGGCCATCCAGCACGTCATCCAGAGAAGACCCATTTATCCCAACAGGAACTTTCTGGGCCTCCTGCTTGAACTGGACACACAACTACAAAGAAAAAGAATGTTGTGTCCAATTCTCTGATAACTGTACTGTAACAGACAGTCAGGTTTTGTGCCAAAAGTACCTATTTATGAGAGTTGGTAATTTCTAAAAGTTTATAAGTCATTGTTCTCATGTGGTTTAGAAAACAGGATTATTAAATACAAATATTTATGTGCAGTTAGCAGGAATGAGGTCATAACAGGGTTTTCCATGGCGGAATGGGACGGGATAGGCGTCAGATCTTGTATGAATTGTACTTTTTTAGGCAGATTACGAAGTAATATTTTATAATGTTATGTAATGACATGTTTAATAAATGGATTATTATCTAGTTCAACAACCTCCTTGACTCCTTTATTATGTAACACGTGGGGTTTTCTAATATTGTTCAGCAATAAAACTTAGATAATTATATTAATTATATTATTATAGAGGGCGGCACGGTGGCTTAGTGGTTAGCATGTTCGCCTCTCAGCACTAAGGATTCCCGATTCGAATCCCCATCTGGGTGGAGTTTCCATGTTCTCCCTGTGTCTGCGTGGGTTTCCTCCGGGTTCTCCGGTTTCCTTCCACAGTCCAAAAACATGGATCAAGTCAATTGAATTCTCAAAAATTGCCCCATATAGAGTGTGTCTGTGTGAGTGAGTGTGTGCCCAGCGATGGGATTGGCGCCCTGTCCTGGGTCTATCTGCCCAGCGCCCGAGACGTTCTCCCCTGGATGGGCATGGGGAACCCCACCGCGACCCTAATAGAGGATAAAGCAGGAGATAATGAATGAATATTATTATATAACGTAGAATGTTAAAATATAAAACAATATATTTGGGTACAGGCGGCACGGTGGCTTAGTGGTTAGCATGTTCTCCTCTCAGCGCTGGGGATTCCCGGTTCGAATCGCCATCTGGGTGGAGTTTCCATGTTCTCCCCGTGTCTGCGTGGGTTTCCTCCAGGTTCTCCGGTTTCCTTCCACAGTCCAAAAACATGGATCAAGTCAATTGAATTCTCCAAATTGCCCCATATAGAGTGTGTCTGTGTGTGAGTGAGTGAGTGTGTGCCCAGCGATAGATTGGCGCCCTGTCCTGGGTGTATCTGCCCAGCGCCTGAGACGTTCTCCCCTGGATGGGCATGGGGAACCCTACCGCGACCCTAATATAGGATAAAGCGGAGGATAATGGATGGATGGAATGGATATTTGGATATTTTGGATATGGATATTTTGAATTTTAAAATATAAAACAATATATTTGGGTACAGGCAGCATGGTGGCTGAGTGGTTCACACGTTCACATCTCAGCGCTGAGGATCCAGGTTCGAATCCTGATCTGAGTGGAGTTTTCATGTTCTCATGTCCATGTGGGTTTCATCCGTGTTTTCTCCCACCGTCCCAAAACATGTATTATTTAAATTGAATGCTCTAAATTGCCCCATATAGAGTGTATGTGTGTGTCTGCGTGATTGGGCCCAGCGATAGATTGGCACACTGTCCTGGGTGTCTTCCCAGTGCCTGAGGCATAATCTCCTGGATTGGCAAATCAACCCCCCCCCACCCCACCCCGTCCCGCCCCTCAATATAGTGGAGGATTAAGCGGTCAAGATAATGAGATGAGAATTGTCTGTTAAAGGACAGCCACGGTTTAAACAGAAGTATGATTTTATAAAGTTATTTTACAGATGATTTGGGTGTTTGGAACTAATACAGCTTGTTGTCGGGAATAAGCGGCGGCTCTTTTGTTCCACTGAAGGTACAATGCAGAGTTACATAACAGCAGCGCATTAATAGTCAATTAGATTCAGCTTCAAGTTGAAAGTGAGAATGTGATATACTTACCACAGACAGAGTGCAATCCTCCTGGATTCCTGCTGTTTTGTAGAATGATCCCTGCAACAAAGAGCAGCTCCTAACTGAGTGGGTAATGAAATTAGCTCTTCCTGTCATAGACAGTAACTCCATTTTGAACTGCATCACCAGTAATCCCTGAGAGAACTGTATGTCCTAATGGGGGTTTATGATCTGCTCCCCTGAGGTTTCTAATCCCCGGGCTCATGGTACCATATGAAGTCCTGGAGCACAAATGAATAGTCATCTAAATGAGATTTTTTTTTTTCAAAGGCAAGAATTAAACTTGGGTTGTGGCTCAGTGGCTATCACTGTCTACTCACAACAAGAAGGGCATGAGTTAATTTTCCACCGTGGGGCGTCAGAGTCCTTTCGTTGCAGAATTTGCATGGTCTGCGGCTGTTTTGTACCGCTGTCCTCCCTCAGTACAAAAATCACGTCATTCAGGAGATTGTGATTCAGTGTGAATATGTATTAACATGCTGCTGGGTTCCCCAGTGATAGATTGGCGCCCAGTCCTGGGTGTATCTGCCCAGCTCCCAAAATGACCCCCCCCACCCCCCACCCTAGTAGAGGATAAAGCGGAAGATAATGGATGGATGGATTTTGCTGGGTTCGAAAACAACAGTCAGAAGTTTATTTTTAACGTAACATTATAATCTCATTTTGATTTTGACATTAAAAATGTCTGATATGGATTGCACGGTGGCTTAGCACTCAGCACTAGGGATTCCCAGTATGAATCCCAATCTGGGTGGAGTTTCCATGTTCTCCCCGTATCCGCGTGGGTTTCCTCCGGGTTCTCCGGTTTCTTCCCACAGTCCAAAAACATGGATCAAGGTCAATTGAATTCTCCAAATTGCCCCATATAGAGTGTGTGTGTCTGTGTGAGCGAGTGTGCCCAGCGATAGATTGGCGCCCTGTCCTGGGTGTATCTGCCCAGTGCCTGAGACGTTCTCCCCTGGATGGGCATGGGGAACCCCCCCGTGACCCTAATAGAGGACAAAGTGGAAGATAATGGATGGATGGAAACGTCTGATATAATGTTCACTACACGGTGGCTTAGTGGTTAGTATGTTCACCTCTCAGCTTCCCGATCTGGGTGGAGTTTCCATGTTGTCCCCATGTCCACATGGGTTCCCTCCCACAGTCCAAACACATAGATTCAAGTTGAATTGTCTGCGCTAAATTGCCCCTATATAGGGTGTGTATTTAAATGAGTGTGTGTGTGCCCAGCGATAGACTGGCGCCATGTCCTGGATGTATCTGTTCAGCACCCAAAACGTTCTCCCCTGGATGAGCATGGGGAACCCCCCTGTGACCCTGGCAGAGGATTAAGAAGAAGATAATGAGATGAGATATAATATCCAGACCTTAAATGTGCAAAAACACCAATTACACCAATTACCTTAGTAATGTCAATGACAACGCCACAACAGACTCTCACAATGTGGCAGCCATAGGCTTGTGGTTAAGGAACCAGCTTCACGACCTAAAGGTCCCCGGTTCAATTCCAGATCCCAACAAGTATCCAATAAGTGCCTTAGCCAAGTGCTGAAGTGCCCTTGGGTAAGGCACCTAACCCCAACTGCACCATGTACAGGGTTGCCCACCGCTCCGGGCACGTGTGCTCACTTCACTCAGTGTGTGTGTGTGTGTGTTTCACTGCATGGGTTAAATGTGGAGGACACATTCCTCTGTGTGTAAACATTCATTCATAAATTATCTCCCCGTTATCCTCTATTAGGGTCGTGGTGGGGTTCCCCATGCCCATCCAGGGGAGAATATCTCAGGCGCTGAGCAGATACAACCAGGACAGGGCGCCAATCCATCGCTGGGCACACACTCACTCACTCATACACACTCTATATGGGGCAATTTTGAGAATTCAGTTGACTTGATCCATGTTTTTGGACTGTGGGAGGAAACCGGAGAACCCGGAGGAAACCCACGCAGACACGGGGAGAACATGAAAACTCCACCCAGATGGGGATTCGAACCGGGAATCCCTAGCGCTGAGAGGCGAACGTGCTAACCACTAAGCCACCGTGCCAGAAACAAAAATAAAAATATTAAAATAAATTAAATCAGAGGTTAAAAGCAATCCGAATCAGATGGGTTTTAAGAAGTGGTTTAAAAGTAGACAGGTCGGTGGTGTCATATAAAGTTTTAGGGAGAGTGTTCCATAGTGAGGGGGCAGCAACAGAAAAGGCTCTATCTATCTCACCCCTTCCTGTCTGTTTAAGATTCAGATGTTATAGATAAGTAGTAAGATGTAAAGTTCAAATTCGCAGTTAATAGAAATGAAGTACTCATACATGTATTACAAAAGAGCTCCAGCAGATGGCAGTGTGTCACTGTTAAAGTCATGAGGGCAGTTTGAACAGAGTACGAGTAGATTTTAATGATTTACATGTAAAATTTAAAGTTCTGACTTTTTACATTTCCAAAGACAAAACAAACACGAAAGACATATGGAAGAAAGTATACTGTGAGCCTTAAGAGTTTGTGCCATAAGACAAATATCTGGTTATTAAAGAAACTATTAAGTCTATGGTCACTGATTCAACCGAGTGAAATAAATAGTGTAGAGGAAAGTAACTGTTCCCAAGAAATGAGTTTTATGGCAAAAATGGGTGCGGTAGCTCAGTGGTTATGGCGTTTAGCTATCAATCTGAAGGTTGTGGGTTCAAATCCCAGGTCCACTGAAGTTACCAATGTTGGTCCTGGTGCAAGACCCTTAACCCTCATTGCTCCAGGGATGTTGTGATTCATCGCTTTGGATAAAAGCATCTGCTAAATGACCAAATGTAATGTAATGTACATTTAAATAAATAAATAAACATTCTTAATTTTTCATATATGGAGGCTGTATATACGAGAGTTTATATACATTTTAAGTTACTGTCACTTATTGGTCTTTAAATCATCAGTATTATGTAACACTGTCTCTTTTTTCAGTTATTTAATTTAATTCTAAAATATTATATGTAATACCAGGCTGTATCAGAAGACACAGGCCAAGCCACCAGACACACACACACACACACACACACACACACACACACACACACACACACACACCAGTCCCCAGATACGCATTTTCTTCTGGGAACATCTGACATTGCTTCCTGATTAGTTTCTTGGCATGCAGTGCATGCTGTTAAATCCTGGTACTGGCTGAGATGAAGAGAACTGAGGAATAACTGCTTGGCCAGGCATCATCTTGATGCAGCTCGGGCCAAGTTTTCTTCCCTGCCTGCAGGAGAGCAGGAGACATTGAAAGGACACTGATCATCGCATTAATCTCATATGAGTACTACTGGCAGCAGCTGCAAGTATTTAACTGATTTGGTTCCTGTCTGTCTGAATATAAGTAAAACTTTTAAACGTTGCATTCGGTGCCATGTTGGTTCTTGCCAAATAAGTCATAAAAATAAGTAACTCAAAACAAATACATTAGCGGGACCGAGGTCATGTGTCTGGCAGTGAATAAGGGGGTTTGCAAACAAGAAAAAAAGGCTGCATTCGCATTCCAGTTCTCATGCTCTATATTAAATATATGGTTTTGTGAGTTTACAGCGTTATGGGGGCTGAGTGGTTAGCACGTTCGCCTCTCAGCGCTGGGGATCCAGGTTCCATGTTCTCCCCGTGTCCGCATGGGTTTTCTGGTTTCCTCCCACAGACCAAAAACATTGATTGGCTGCTCTAAACTGCCCATATATATATATATATATATATATATATATATATATATATATATATATATATATATATATATATATATATATATATAGTGTGTGTGTGTGTGTGTGTGTGTGCACCCAGCAATGAATTGGTGCACTGTCCTGGGTGCTAAAGCAGCAAGGTACTGAATAAAACATTCATTCATTCATTCATTATCTTCCGCTTTGTCCTCTATTAGGGGGCCCATCCAGGGGAGAACGTTTCGGGTGCTTGGCAGATACATCCAGGACAGGGTGCCAATTTATCGCTGGGCACACACTCACTCACACAGACACACTCTATATGGGGCAATTTGGAGAACTCAATTGACTTGATCCATGTTTTTGGACTGTGAGAGGAAACCGGAGAACCCGGAGGAAACCCACGCAGACACGGGAAGAACATGGAAACTCCACCCAGATGGGGATTCGAACCGGGAATAACCTAGAGCTGAGAGGCGAACGTGCTAACCATTAAGCCACCGTGCCGCCAATAAAACATTTAAAAACATTAAAACAAATTTGTTTAAGTTCAGTGAACACATTTAAACTTTACATTAATTTCATTCATTCATTCATTCATTTCTGCTTAATCCTCTATTATGGTTGCGGTGAGGGGGGCGGTTCCCCATGTCCATTCAGGGGAGAGCGTTTCAGGCGCTGGACAGATACACCCAGGACAGGGCACCAATCTATTACAGGGTACACACTCAATTACACCAACACGCACACTATATGGGGCAATTTAGAGCATTCAATTTTACCTTGAATCCAGATTTAGACTGTGGGATGAAACCGGAGAACCCGGAGTAAACCCACGCAGACACAAGAAGAACATGAAAACTCCACCCAGATCGGGATTCGAACCTGGATCGCCAGCGCTGTTAACCACTAAGCCACCATGGCACCCCATATTTAATCTTGTAATGTAATGAAGATAATTCCATGCTGTAGCTATTTAATTGGCAATAAAATGTTCCTAACTTTAATTTATAATCTGGGAAGGTTGATGGTTTCCTAGTTGAAAACTCACTCAGGTGTCTGGCAGCTTGTTGCTGTTGCCTTTGAAATATTTCAGCAAATTAATAATTAGCTTTGCTGCCCTCTGCTGATAAAGAAATATTGGTTGTCGTTTAATAAAAGATTCATTTGTAACATCAGCCATTACAAGTGCAATAAATGCTTCCTGGGGTGAATGGATAACTCCTGCCTTGAAATACTATTTGTACAGATCTGATAAAAAAAATAAAAAAAATAAAAAAAGACAGGCGCACCAATAAAAACCTCATTAAAATCAAGTACATGCTACAAGATTATCACTGAATAGCTCTACATATCAAGTTAAAATAAAAGCAGATCCTGAAAATAAAAGGTTAATGTGGTTTTCACACCCCGCCTGTAAATTCGCTTTTATTGACATCATAAAGCTGTAATTACTGTAGCTATTCAAGCCTCGCTCACTGGTGGACCCCCCCCCCCCCCCCCCCCCCAACACACACGCCAGCAGGTGAGAATAACATATAAATGTATAAAGGATTGGATTTGTAAGCTTTTACTGATAGCTGTCATAACACAACCCAAAACCATTGTTCATTTATATATAGCATGAGTACAGACGGCTATTACTGATGCATTTTGGTCTTAAATGTAGCAGGACCTGTATTTTCACGATAACAGAATGGTTTGTATGGGTCTTTATGCGCAGTCCAGGCAGGAGAGATTTCTAAAAGCAAAACCAGGCAGCGTACTGAGACCTGCAAGTGGCTTTTGTTGCCAGGGAGGTTTATAATTATACACCACTTAAAAAAAGAACCAGCCTCCAGAGGCATATCTGTGGACTGGCTGTCGACAACGTCCCTGACCAAGGAGAAAAGCACAGGCGACCTGATAAAGAAGAGAGAAAAAAAGGGCTGAAGCTAGGGGGAAAAAAAATGTAAGTTCATCGAGGTAAAGAATTTTCAAGCTCCAAAAAACTTTCAGAGAGATCAGGCGGTGTGAAACGCTCGTAGCTTTGCTTTCCAAGCATAAGCTGTAAACACAGTCCGAATATGATCGCACGATAAATCCTGAGTGGGATGAGCTCCCAAGAAAAAAGCCCTCGATTCACTTTGTGGCTATTGAGCGCGGAGTGTCACCACACTTGCAGCCGGTTAGTAATGGGCACGCTTCGCGAGCTTTGGCCTCAGGTGGGCTTAACTGGCCAAATAGCTTACCTGAAATAAAGAAGGATTGAGAACGTGTCTCGGTGGAAAATCAAGCAGGTTAACGGAGAGCTAGCAGGCCAAATGGCGTAATGCGTTTTGGGCCGTTACTTGTGCAATAACTCTTGGTACCGTGAGTGCAATAAAGCTTATCGTGTTATCTTCAGAGCAGTAAATTAATCCCACACCTGCACGATGAATCTCGGTGTCCATTACCTTGAAACGACGCATGTGTGTTCGAAGTGAAGTCGAAGGAGATGTAAATCAGAATGTTTGTGTGATGTATATTTACACACCAGGACCTCGATCGAGCAGCTGTGCACCTATGAAACCCCATCCGTTGCCGAACTGCAGGACTTCCTTCTGGCTGACAGGCACCCCACCGGACATGTCAACCAAGTGTGGCCCGCTGTGTACATTGGCAATGAGTAGGTACCAGGCAGCAGGCCGAGCATACATGAAGCAAACAAAGGGTGCAACAGGTCTGCACACAGCTGAATATATGTGTGCTTAATGTCACATAGGGCTAGGAGTCAGCTGCTTTGCAGACATGTTTGTATAGACTAGTGAGGGATCAGCTCTGAGCGCACTCGTGCTTAAGAAGTCAAGAAATGAACAATGACCGAGACATCCAGAGGGTACTGTAAAAGGAAACGTGTTGTTTCAGTACAGTAATTTGCCTCTAGCAGTGAGATTTAAGGAAATAAGCGGTTAGTATATGTAATGTCTTGCAGGAAGCGAAAAAAAAAACCCTCTTCTTAAATCTGTCCACAGAGTTGCGGCCCGGGACAAGGCAACGCTGTACAGCATGGGGATCACCCACATCGTGAATGCTGCCAGTGGCCCCCCTCATGTAAACACAGGGCCTCGCTTCTACAGAGACATGGCCATAGATTACTACGGTGTAGAGGCCGATGATTCCAGCGACTTCATCATAAGTGTTTACTTTTACCCAGCGGCGAGATTTATACGAGCTGCCTTATCCAATAAAGGCATGTTATAAAGAAATGAACATGATAATCACCAGCTGAAATCTTTTTGCTGAAAGGGGATATACTATGCGTCCAACTGTATGTGGAAACTGATTAGCAAAGACGTTTGAACTGCCAGCCTTTAAAAATTGCCAGTCTCCTGGATCTTGGTCCACAGGATTTCCAAGGATGTCTAGCATAACGTACAGAATAGCTAAATGGAAATACGGGGAAAAAAAAACAAAAAAAACAGTGGTGCAGTGGTTAGCATGCTCACCTCTAAGCGCTGGGGATCTAGGTTTACGTCCCAACCAGAGTAGTTTTAGGCATGTGGCTCAGTGGTTTGGGTGATGGGCTATCAATCTAAAGGTTGTGGGTTCAAATCCAAGGTTTACTGAGGTTACCATTGTGGGTTCTTGAGCAAGACCCTTAACCCTCATTGCTCCAGGGTGCTGTATGACCAACCCTGTGCTTGTTTTGTAAGTTGCTTTGGATAAAAGTGTCTGCTAAATATGTAATGGAAATGACGCAATGAGGTTTCCTCCCACTGTCCAAAAACATTTAAGGTGAATTGGCTGCTCTACATCTAAATTGCCCCATATAGTGTGTGTGGGGCGGCACGGTGGCTTAGTGGTTAGCACGTTCAACTCTCAGCGCTAGGGATTCCTGGTTCGAATCCCCATCTGGGTGGAGTTTCCATGTTCTCCCCGTGTCTGCGTGGGTTTCCTCCGGGTTCTCCGGTTTCCTCCCACAGTCCAAAAACATAGATCAAGGTCAATTGAATTCTCCAAATTGTCCCATATAGAGTGTGTATGTGTGAGTGAGTGTGTGCCCAGCAATAGATTGGCGCCCTGTCCCGGGTGTATCTGCCCAGCGCCCGAAACGTTCTCCCCTGAATGGGCATGGGGAACCCCCCCCCCCCCCCCCATGACCCTAATAGAGGATAAAGCAGAAGATAATGGATGGATGGTTAGTGTGTGTGAGAGTGTGCCCAGCGATGGTCCTGGGTGATCTGCCCAGAGCTTCAAACACTATCTCTTGATGGGCATGGGGAACCCCCGCTGCAACAGTAATAGAGGATTAAGTGGAAGATAATGAGATAAGATGAGATATTCCGTCATTTTATCACAGTAAATATGTGCAGAAATGAGCTCCTGTGCTTACAAAAGTACAAAGCAGACCTTTACACAAGTTGGCAATGCTTCAACTCACAAAGAAAGGTCTGAATAGTTATATAAACACTTAGCTAGTAGGTAGAGATGACATTCCTTTAAGAAAGTAAAGAAATCAAAATCTAACAATGGCATGACCTTGTTGTACTCTGTATTGTGTTATACCTTTCATTACTTCACTGACAAATTCTTGCTTTTCATGGCAGGTAAAGTGTTTGTCCACTGCTTGATGGGAGTAAGTCGTTCAGCCACACTCGTCCTTGCTTTCCTCATGATCTGTGAAGAGTTGACCTTAATGGAGGCGATGCAAGCTGTTCGTCAGCATAGAGACATCTGTCCCAACCCCGGCTTCCTTAATCAGCTCCGTCACCTCGACAAAAGCCTGGTGCGCGAAAGAAAGAAAAAACTCGAAGGCTTTCAAGCTCCGAGCAAAAATTCATCAACAATGTGACGGAGAACGCTTCCAACGTACATACCTGCGGGTTCCTCAGGTCGCTCGTATTTTGGAGCCCAGATCGAATCAATTTTGCAGGATTCCTTTCATGACAGTAGCAAAGTGGATATAAGGAGGACAATTGGAGGCTTTGCCCATAAATAGTTATTAACTTCCAAAAGCTGCAAGGTTCTGAAATAAATGGCAGGTTTGTATTTAATCTCTTCCAGATGGCACGTGCTTTGAAGTTGTTCCAGAAGGAACCTATGAACATGTGTTTTTTTTTTTTTTACTTTTCTGAAATGAGGTGGCTGTGGCCTGTTCTTTGTTGTACGAAGGTGGAACAGGAGAACACGCATGGCAGGATGTCTTAAAGGCTCTATCCCCTGCAGAGACTGTCTAATGAGTATCATATGCTCTGACATGCTAGGAGTTTTACTAAAGACCTTGCTTAATTGATCTGAAGATTTTTGCCCACTTTAAAATTATTTTGATTGACGTCGTATATATTACAGTCATTGTCAGCTGAACAAATTTGGTAATATAATTCCTGTACACCGAAATAAAACTGTCCAGTTACCCAAAACGTAAGTTTAAGATGTAATTTAGTAATACAAAATCAAAGGGATGGTATTGTCATGAAAAGGGGTGAGACTGTTAATAGTTTTTACAATTAATCGTGATGAAAAATATTACAATTAATTAATCGGGTAAGAGTGCCTTAACATCATCATGGCGACATTCATAAGAAAAATATGTTTTATGCCAGTGGCCAGAATTTTAGACCAAGTGGCGCATCTTGAACGGAACTGAAGTTACTAAGTTCCACTTGCAGAACACTGTCTGTTTACTGTTGTCTTTGTGCTTTGAAATGGATACGAATATATATATATATATATATATATATATATATATATATATATATATATATTTTTTTTTTTTTTTTTTTTTTTTTTTTTTTTGAAAATAATTTAATATTTTGTGTCATTCAGCAAAAGCTCTGTGCTGTCATTTTTCCATAACAAAATGTTATTTTGCATTTCCATTAAATAAATAACACACATAAGAAGCTGCGCATTTTTCCCGTGATTTCTGGCACTTTTTAGGTTATTACGTTATTATTGAATAATTCATTCATTCATTCATTATCTCCCGCTTTATCCTCTATTAGGGTCGCGGTGGGGTTCCCCATGCCCATCCAGGGGAGAACGTCTCGGGCGCTGGGCAGACACACCCAGGACAGGGCGCCAATCCATCGCTGGGTACACACTCACTCACACACTCTATATGGGGCAATTTTAGAGAACTCAATTAACTTGATCCATGTTTTTTGGACTGTGGGAGGAAACCGGAGAACCCGGAGGAAACCCACGCGGACACGGGGAGAACATGGAAACTCCACCCAGATGGGGATTCGAACCGGGAATCCCTAGCGCTGAGAGGCGAACGTGCTAACCACTAAGCCACCGTGCCACCTATTATTGAATAATAATCTGAATAATCATAAACTTTTCTTAAACAATAATCATACCATCAATATCAGTCTGATCCCTAATCATGAATAACATCATGGCTGGGATTGTTATAGGAGCTTCAGTATCAAATAGCATAACCATTTTTGCTAAATAGGGTTGTGTGGGTGTATGTGGTGGGTCCCTGAGACAACCCTTATGAGATCAAAGGCAGAAAACACCCTGGAGAGGTCGTCAGGCTGTCACATCGAAGATGAGCACACATTCAGACCAAAGAACAATTACACATCTCTATTGCTCTGCCTATTATTGTGTCTTCTGTTATTCCCGGTTCGAATCCCAATCTGGGTGGAGTTTCCATGTTCTCCCCGTGTCTGCGTGGATTTCCTTTGGGTTCTCCGGTTTCCTCCCACAGTCCAAAAACATGGGTTAAGGTCAATTGAATTCTCTAAATTACCCCAGGGATGGATTGGCGCCCTGTCCTGGGTGTATTTGCCCAGCGCCCAAAACGTTCTCCCCTGGATGGGCACTGGGAACCCCCCCGTGACCCTAGTAGAGGATAAAGTGGAACATAATGGATGGATGGATGGATGTTTAAGTATGTTCTCCAATGATCATCACCCACAGAGGAGTTATTAGAATACCATCATCCACCACCCTAATAATACCCCCTCTGTGGGGGGTCCTGATCATCAGAGAACAGAGTAAAGATGAACAAAGTGACTTGCTTTGAATAAACTGAAAGGCCCTCATGGAGGGAGAGAACTCTATGTAGCGTCACTGCAGTTTAACGTTACAATTTCAGTTATTTTATTACAGTAACTACAGTATGAGCCTCTCAGACCAAACTTCCTGTGCCAGTTGTTGTATAAGACATCATCTATAGCTGACCTGAATAGCTTGGACAAATAGCCTGCTCTACAGCCCTGTCAGTCAGGTTTGGCACAGCGAGGAAAAGAGAGTGAGTTATTGCCTCTCACACAAAGTTTTAGTGTTCATCTATCCCTGAGCAAACAAACACGGACTCACTCTCAGTGCTGGCCAAGAACCGCCAGGGAACCTCTGCAGACATGGCCATAGACAAATAAACACAGAGCTGCTGCAAGCTGAGAGAAAGCATAGGAACTTCAGGAAACCGGTTTGATGTGACCATCTGGATGAGTAAATATTTGAACACGTCTCTAGTGAGTTTCTGTCTGAGTTTACTCAAAAATGATGATTGTGCACCGCAAGGGCTCCGCCATTAAAACATAGTATGTTTGAGAAAGCCGAACTACTAATGAAAGATCAGACGCTTTGTTTCTTCAGCCAGCAGGTTACAATACTGTCAGGTCTCCTCCAAGCCATACTTATGTTTTACTCCCAACACACTTCTATACGGCCTCTCGACTTGTTGCTGGTGCATTTGGGTTGGTTTGTGGTAAGACCGTGTCTGACACCTTTAAACAGCACATGGTTCATCACAGAGACGTTCAGTGGGGCTGAGGTCAGAGGAGAGCACAATGACTCCCCAAACTGTTACCATGAATTGTCAAAATTGTGACTTTACTCGGCTATTGCATCATTAGGAGGTGGGACAACCTCACCAGGGACACTGTGTGAAGAACTATTAGAACCACAAAAAGGCATGTTCTTGATGAAAAGGTTAATATTGTGGAGTAATATAACTAAAGGATCACACTACCTAAAAATAACAATATATATATATATATATATATATATATAAATTTGAATATATATAATATTTGAATATATATAAATTTGAACACGCCCCCTTACTTCTCCACTCCCTGGAAAGATGGACTTTGTAGTCCATCTGTTTGTGTTCTACAGTACATACTGTGTACTCTGTTCTAATGATCAGAACCCCAATAGTAGCACCACAGAGCAGGTATTATTTGGTTGGTTCATTATTCCTATCCTGGCAGTGTCACTGAGGTGGAGAAATGAAACTACACTAACACCCCCTCACCACATCAGTGTCACTGCAGAACTGACAAACAATCCACCACCCAAATGATACCCGTTCTGTGATGCTCCTGACCAACAGAGAACAGAGAACCAACAGAGGACTAACAACAACAAAGAACACAGATGTTCTACAGTTTGTAATTATAAAACTACAAAGTTCATCTATGTGGTAAGTGGAGGAAATGGAGCAAGAAGGGGGCGTATCCAAACTTTTGACTGATACTGTATTCATCTCATTATCTTTCATTAGATCCTCTATTAGGTTCATGGAGGGGAAGGGTTCCCCATGACCCCTGGGGGAGAACATTTTGGCTGCTGGGCAGATATACCCAGGACAGGACGCCAATCCACTCACCCACACAGACTATATGGGGCAATTTAGAGTAGGCAATTTGAGGTGAATTCAAGGACTGTGGAAGAAAACTGGAAAGCCCAACAGAAGCCCACACCGACACGGGAAGAACATGGAACCTCTACCCTGATTGGCATTCAAACCTAGATTCCCAGCTCTGAGAGGCGAACGTGCTAACCACTGTGCCACAGTGCCCATCCTGTGTTTATATACCATTGTAATATATTATTACACAACTTAAAGCATGAATCACTTAAGCAGCGAGATAATTCAGAGTAAAGCAGGTACTTCAGAATGTCCCAGTTTGCATGTCACTGTCATTCAGAGCTGTGTGGAAATCTAGAACCACGACTCACAGTTAGTGTAAAGAATAACTTGAATACTCTTTGCGCTGTGGGGTTGCTCTGGACATAACACACATTCCAGAGTGCTGCTATTAATAACAGCTCCTCCAGGCTGTTATCTCAGGTGCAGGGTATGAACAACATCCACTCCTCTGATAATACATCACCTCGGTTTTCTTCAGCACAATTACTGCTTCCATTTTAATCCAAGATGTGCATGAAAACATCACCGTCCATGCAGTCCACTTAGATTTGTGTTTTCAATATTACTACAATAAAGTGCAGACACGAATTCTAAATATAACCTCAGGTACATCTATATGTACTATTTATTATTGGTAAAGAAGAGATGCAGAGACGTATGTATCAGTAAGTATTATTAAAAAAAAAAAACAAGCATGCAAAATAAAATGGAGGCGCAACTGAATTATTGTGTTTTCAATTTAAACTAAAATAAAGTACGACTTATAAAAGTAAACATGGGTACGTCTATATGTATGTATGTCTACATTTAGGAGTAAGAACACAGTTTGCAGTGAAATTAGTTTGAGGACTATGTTTGAATGTCTGTAGATATCTGGTTCATTTTATTTGTAGTTACTGAAAGTATGTTCAATTTCACTAAACTTTCAGAATTGCAGAATGTCTGTTATTGCATCTCATTAGGCTAAATCCCTCCATCCATTATCTTCCGCTTTATCCTATAAGGGTCGTGGGGGGGTTCCCCATGCCCATCCAGGGGAGAACGTTTCGGGCACTGGGCAGATACACCCAGGACAGGGCGCCAATCTATCGCTGGGCACACATTCACACACACAGACTGTACACACTTTATATAGGGGAATTTGGAGAACTCGATTGACTTGATCCATGTTTTTGGACTGTGGGAGGAAACCGGAGAACCCGGAGGAAACCCACACAGACACGGCAAGAACATGGAAACTCGGGATTCGAACCAGGAACCTCTAGTGCTGAGAGGCGAACGTGCTAACCACTAAGCCACCGTGCCGCGCATTAGGGAAAAATTTCAGGGAATTTACCTTTGATTCAATTTTTTCCTTGCGTTTCACCTGTGAGGCAGAGGGGGTGGATGGGCTGTAGGTCGTTATGCATTTGAAAAGCTACCTGATGACCCCTTAAGGGTTAGAAAAAAGGGGGGGCTGTGTCCTCAGAATTTCAAGGGTCCAGGAAGACCAGTGTTAAGACGGGATCTCCCAATCGAAGCGGCACAGCTACTGAGATGTTATTTAGAACGGAAAATAAGAAAGAAACTTCAAGGCTCCCAGAGCAAGTGAACCTGACAAAACAATAAACGGAATCCAACATGACCAATTTAATGACTTCCCTGTCAAGGTGAGTGATGGCAGCAAGTGAGGATATGAGTGGGAAAACACACACAGGCACATAGAGTGCTGATGGCTCTGAACAGTCTCTCTCCAGAGATGATTCATGTGTCCTTTTCACATATCTGGAAAGCGAAAAGCAATTACCATCCCATTTGCAGCGGCCGAGCTCACGTTACAGAAACTCTGTCAGATTCGGCTTAAAAAAAGCACATTTTGGATTAAATTACAAGCCCTGCTCTGCAGAGATTTCCTATTTTTTGTCCAATTGGACTCTTTTAGTCAGTGGGCCCCAGAAAGGGCAGCTGCCTGTAGGAGGGCACGGGCAGTCGTATGAGGAGGTAATAATTGGCTGGTGGAATTGAGCCCAGGCTGGAACTTCTCTTTCGGGAACACAGATACTATCTGTGACCTTTTTATTTTTTCTCTCTCGCAGATTTTCCATCTCTTTGATTCAGATTTGATCTGTCAGAAGGCAAAACACGAGTCAGCTCGATGGATTCAACATACTAATCCTTCTCATGTCCATGTCCTCACAGGCCACTCAATTAAGAAATGTGCAACTGTCAACCTTTTGTCCAACCAGTAATGTCCTATGGTTTAAACTAGCGCTAATCGACGCAACCACGAGTGCCATTCAGGTCACATACACCTGTCCCACGTCCACGACACTCTACCTGGGACTACCTGGTTTTTAGTTAGTTTTCAGTTGCTGATTGGCTTGTTTCTGTTAACTAACTAGTTCATGAGTGTGGAATCCTTGTTTAGTTAATTAACCATCTACCCGATTTGTGTTATCAACTCTAAGGATGAGACGATTTATCATTTTTGCAATTAATCAGGATTATTAACACACACACACAAACAACTACACACAAGCACACACACAAAAACACTTAAACTACACACATACACACACAAGCACACACCCACAAACAACCCCCCCCACACACACAACCACACTTTGGGTCAGTTATACTAGAACAGAAAAATAACTTTTCCCAAACCTTTGTCACAAAGTCTGTTTTCTATTTATTTAATTTAACGTCATTAGTGCTGGATTGTGGTGCATGCAATGTTTTTGGGAACACACAGTACAGACAGCATTAGCTTCCATTTATCCATCAACAGATTCTCCCTCTAAGGTGTTATTCAATTAAAGCTAAATGTAAGGTTATATATTTGGCTCAAGAAAGCTAGGGAATCTAAGGCAGAAACACTGCCCAGTTTCACTTCCTTTAATTGTATTAACATTATTGTATGTGAGACATATTTTTGGAACTCCACACACGAAACAAGCCACTCGTGTTCAGAAGGAATTGAACAGCTGCACGTGATTTGTTGAGAAGTTAGAAAGTCCATTATGTTCTGAGTGTGACTGCGGTAAGGCTCACTGCTACAGACTGCATATCTGCATGCTTCACACGAGGCAGCTGTTCCGACTACATTGTTCACTTGATGCAGTCTGCAGTCACAGTCACTCTAAATATAGAACATCATTATGGCACCTAGTGATGCCATCAAAATGTTGGAGCAAGCATTAATAGTCTAACCTTCTGACATCCTTCAAACTTTCAGACATGTTAACGCTGTCGTATGACTGTTTATAAAACGGGTCGATTCAGAGCTTAAATCTGATTGGCTGAGCCATTTGTCCGGCCGTGATATATATAGGGCGGCACGTTGGCTTAGTGGTAAGCACGTTCGCCTCTCAGCACTAGGGATTCCCGGTTCGAATCCCCATCTAGGTGGAGTTTCCATGTTCTCCCCGTGTCCGTGTGGGTTTCCTCCGGGTTCTCCGGTTTCCTCCCACAGTCCAAAAACATGGATCGAGTCAATTGAGTTCTCCAAATTGCCCCATATAGTGTGTGTATGTGTGAGTGAGTGTGTGCCCAGCGATGGATTGGCGCCCTGTCCTGAGTGTATCTGCCCAGCGCCTGAAACGTTCTCCCCTGGATGGGCATGGGGAACCCCACCGCGACCCTAATAGAGCATAAAGCGGAAGATAATGGATGGATATACATATTAATTAATACAATTAATTCACCAGACGTAATTTAGCTATCATTTTAGCTCTATATTAAAATGCATGTGATGTGTGTCTCTGACTAAAGATGCATCGATTCTGACAGCAGTATCAGGTACAGGGCTGATAATTAATTTTTTTCTGATCTAGTTTTACTCTGTGTTGTTCCGGAATCAACTTAATAAATTATAGTTTATGCAGAGAACGACATGATTTAGTGATATTATGTTGATATTATCCATATAACCGTCAAAAAGTCAGCAACCTCTGACAATCAAGACTAAAAAAATGTAAAACCATGATATTAATTACTAAATACTGGTACTCACAGTGGGACGGGACGGTGGCGTAGTGGTTAGCACGTCTATCTCTCAGTTCTGGGGATCCAGGTTGGAATCCCGATCTGGGTGGAGTTTCCATGTTCTCTCTGTGTCCAGTAGGTTTTTGCTAAGTTCTACAGCTTTCTTCCACAGTCTAAAAAGTTGGATTCAAGGTGAATTGGCCGCTCTAAATTGCCCCTCGGTGGCTTAGTGGTTAGCATGTTCGCCTCTCAGCGCTAGGGATTCCCAGTTCGAATCCCCATCTGGGTGGAGTTTCCATGTTCTCCCCGTGTCTGCGTGGGTTTCCTCCGGGTTCTCCGGTTTCCTCCCACAGTCCAAAAACATGGATCAAGTCAATTGAATTCTCAAAAATTGCCCCATGTAGAGTGTGTGTGTGAGTGAGTGTGTGCCCAGCGATGAATTGGCGCCCTGTCCTGGGTCTATCTGCCCAGCGCCCGAGACGTTCTCCCCTGGATGGGCATGGGGAACCCCACCGCAACCCTAATAGAGGATAAAGCGGGTGATAATGAATGAATGAAAAATGAATGAAAGAATAAATTGCCCATTATTGGATAGGTCTCCTGTTATGGGTTTATCTGCCCAGCACCCAAAACGTTCTCCCCTGGATGGCCCCTTCCCCAACCCTTGTCCCTACTATAGGATTAAGCAAAAGATACAAGATGAATTAAAATAAACATCATATAAAGATTAAAGCAACAACAGTCCATTTTTACAAACTGTTTAACTGTTTAATCAAGGATGACCGTTTAATTCTCTTACTTCAGTAAATAAGGAGTGAATTAGATAAAATGTAGTAAGTGAACTAAATAATGCTTAATCTCTTGGTCAGAGCTGGAATTCTAAGCCTTCCCATTAACCTCTCCTGCATACCAACAAGGGCAAGGCTCTAGATTAAAAACCTAAAAATATCCTTTGAGATCCGGTGTCTGTTTTAAACTGCAGAATCGAGCAGCGTCTTTTCAGGGTGTTCACTTCAGACGACTTCAGAAGGTAAGCGAGTCAATCCGTGTTGACGCATCGATTTTACACTTCAGATGAGCAGGACATACAGCTCTTAACATCTGCTGAAGTCCATAAGACTGTTTTCAAACAGTAACAATCTTTAAACAGCTTTTAACAAATTATTTTTTTATTAAATAAAGCTGTGGAGTTGATAAATCTTTAGCATTCAGTTTCACCGAAAAGCCCTTTCCAAAAATAGTGATGACTTTCACCTCACATCATCTACCACCTAATCTGGGGGCGGAGGGGGTTGTGGGCAGTGTTCAGGTGCCAGGCAGATACACCCAGGACAGGGTGTCAATCCATCTCTAGGTACACACTCACACACTAACACACACAATATAGGGACAGTTCAGATAGCAGCAGAACCCAAAGGAAAAACCTACACGGACACTGAGGAGAACACCACTCCACTCAGATCGAAAATTGCACATGGATCACCAGCGCTGCGAGGCAAATATACTAACCACTAAACCACTGTAAAATATTTGGATTTACATGTGACGTTTATGTCTATTTATAAAATGGGTAGTTCCGGTCCTTAAATCTGATTGGCTGAGCTGTTTATCCCGCCGTGACATCACTGACAATAACACACACATCTGAGCGCATCACATTCGTATCAATGCTTGATATACAATACATTATTTTCCCTATGTTTTTTATAAAGTGCTTTCTGTAATGTGGCCCCTAGATGGCAGTTGTTATTGTTAGAACCTGGTATCCTGTTACTCAGTGTTCAGTGTTAACTTTAAAAACCAGACTACATTACGCTGTGGAAATGCAGGTTATTGACGACTATGCTTTTAATAATTTTTAAATTAATTTTATTATTATTATTATTATAATTATAGTGTTTATAACCATTTTATAGAAACAATAAAACACTTGAGGTTGTGTATTATTGTGAATAAATCACGGGAAAGAGGTGTGACTGTATTCCGCTACATGTCAGGCCTAATAACACCTCTTTATTGTGACAAATGTATTGACAATAATATTCGCCACCTTGTGCTTTATTGCATTATTTTAAAGGTTGTACAATAAACAAAAATGTACAGATGAATATACACAGCATGTCACTTTCTAAGTGACCAATGAACCTGGATTTAATCCGGAGTAGATTACCTAACAGAGGAGCAATTTATTAATGATTTTGTTCAAATAAACCCATTCTTGATTCATCCATCCATCCATTATCATTACACCCAGGGCAGGACGCCAATCTATCTCTGGGCACACACTCACTCACAAAAACACACTCTACATGGGGCAATTTGGAGAATTCAATTGACCTTGATCCTTGTTTTTGGACTGTGGGAGGAAACCGGAGAACCCAGAGGAAACCCACACGGACACGGGGAGAACATGGAAACTCCACCCAGATTTGGATTCGAACCGGGAACCCCTAGCGCTGAGAGGTGAACGTGCTAACCACTGAACTACCATGCCACCCATTCTTGATTCATTCATTCATTATCTTCCTCTTAATCCTTCACTAGGGTCATGGTGGGGTTCCCCATGCCCATCCAGGGGAGAACGTCTTGAGCAATTTGCAGAAACACTCAGAATGCTGGATCTCCAGCTATAAGAGCAACGACACGGAACACAGCATGCAACCACAGAACTCGCCTCAAAATAACGGGCACTGAACTAATTTGCATATTAATGATTTGCACTACTCCAGGTTTGAATCCCAATCTGGGAGGAGTTTCCATGTTCTCCTCTTGTCCACGTGGGTTTTATAGGGGTTCTCCGTTTACCTTCCAGAACATGGATTCCAAAAACATGGATTCAAGGTGAACTGGCTGCTCTAAATTGCCCCATATAGTGTGGTTGCGTGTGTGCCTAGTGATAGATTGGCACCTTGTCCTAGGTGTATTTGCCCAGCGCTTGAAACATGTTCCATGCCCCCCCCACCTCCTCCGATCCCAGAACCTAGTATAGGATTGCTTATTGCCTTCTGGCTTTAATCCCAAATGTTTTCAGATGTGTTCATTCATTATCTCCCACTTTATCCTCTTTTAGGGTTGTGGTGGGGTTCCCCATGCCCATCCAGGGGAGAACATCTCAGGCGCTGGGCAGATAGACCCAGGACAGGGCGCCAATCCATCGCTGGGCACACACTCACTCACACACACACTCTATATGGGACAATTTTGAGAACTCAATTGACTTGATCCATGTTTTTGGACTGTGGGAGGAAACTGGAGAACCCGGAGGAAACCCACGCAGACACGGGGAGAACATGGAAACTCCACCCAGATGGGGATTCGAACCGGGAATCCCTAGCGCTGAGAGGCGAACGTGCTAACCACTAAGTTACCGTGCCGCTTCAGATGTGTTGTTATTTAAAATCTTTTGTAAATGAGGTTCTTTATGTCTCTCTAAAGTTAAGAGCCCGACCTTCTGAAGGTCACAGGATTGAAGATGAAGTCCAGCACTAAACGAAGCCCAGAAACGAACGCTCATAAAGCAGCGCAGTGTGCAGTGGAGACTGAATACATCACACCCAGTGCATTTGAGCTGGAGAAAATGTTTTGGCGAGGCGCAGGAGCCACTTACACCCACGTCAACGAGGTCTGGCCCAGCGTCTACATCGGTGATGAGTAAGCAGCATGAGTAAACAAAGAGCTGCTTTCATTTCATGAAATGCATGCCACCCCGAGTGGGTCCGCACACGGCATCAGGAAAAGCATTGCGATTTCATTCGGTTCCGATGGCGTGGCACTGTTTTTTAAAGGAGGCCTGATGTTCTTTGGCAGAAAGACTGCACTCGAGCGCCACAATTTAGAGAAGATGCAGATAACTCACATTCTTAACGCGGCCGAGGGAAAGTGGAACAACGTTGCCACGGGTCCGGACTACTACCGCGGAATGAACATCGATTACTTTGGAGTGGAGGCCGAAGACGTTCCGACTTTCAACCTCTCCCCGTCTTTTTACCCAGCAGCTCGATATATTGAGCGAGCTCTTAGCAATCCAGAGAGTGAGTAAAGACACACGCCATCCTGCCGTAAAGATGAAAACACGCCACACGTGCACAAAGGGAGCCACAGAAACAGCACAGCATCCAAAACAAAGCAAGGAACGTTAGTTTAACGTTAGTTTAACTCAACAACCTGCACTGAGAGCTTAATAACGATCAACCCACAAATTATGCGCAATTAAACTCACCACATTCCACATCACAACAGAACTCATTTGCGTATGAATTAATTGTATCGATCCAGGTTCAAATCCCAGTCTAGGTGGAGTTTCCATGTTCTCCCTGTGGCTGTGGATTTAAGGTGAATTGGCTGCTCTAAATTGCCTCATATAGAGTGTGTGTACCCAGTGATGTATTGGCGCCCTCTGCTTGGTGTATCTGCCCAGCGCCTAAAATGTTCTCCCCTGGATGGGCATGGGGAACCCCCCCCATGACCCTAAAATAGGATAAAGAGGAAGATAATGAGATGATCATGAAAGAAATAAGGGCGGAACGGTGGCTTAATGGTTAGTGTTTGCCTCTCAGTGCCAGAGATTCAGGGTCAAATCCAAATCAGGGTGCAATTTTCATGTTCTCCCACTGTCCAAAAACATGGATTCGAGGTGAATTGGCTGCTTTGAAAAAAACCCATATAGTGTATGTCTGTGTGTGTGTGAGCACAATGATTGATTAGCGTCCTGTCCTGGGTGTATCTGCCCAGCGCCTGAGCCGTTGAAACACCCCCCCCCATGACCCTAGTAGACGATTAGGAAGAAAATAATGAGGGAGATATTAGAAAAAGACCTATACTTATTAATTAATTAATTCATTCATTCATTATCTTACACTTTATCCTCTATTAGGGTCGCGGGCTATTTCAGGCGCTGGGCAGATACTCCCAGGACAGGGCGCCAATCCATCGCTGGGCACACACTCACTCACACAGACACGCACGCAATACACACTCTATATGGGGCAATTTGGAGAACTCAATTGACTTGTTCCATGTTTTTGGACTGTGGGAGGAAACCAGAGAACCCGGAGGAAACCCATGCAGACACAGGGAGAACATGGAAACTCCACCCAGATGGGGATTCGAACCGGGAATCCCTAGCGCTGAGAGGCGAACGATCTTATACTTAAAACATTATATTATATAAATTTAGAGGAGGGCAGCATGGTGGCTTAGTATGTACTCCTCTCGGCACTAGGGATTCCCGGTTCGAATCTCAATCTGGGTGGAGTTTCCATGTTCTCCCCGTGTGGGTTTCCTCCGGGTTCTCCGGTTTCCGCCCACAGTCCAAAAACATGGATCAAGGTCAATTGAGTTCTCCAAATTGCCCCATATAGAGTGTGTCTGTGTGAGTGAGTGAGTGTGTGCCCAGCGATAGATTGGCTCCCTGTTCTGGGTATATCTGCCCAGCGCCCGAAACGCTCTCCCCTGGATGGGCATGGGGAACCCCACCATGACCCTAGTAGAGGATAAAGCGGAAGATGATGGATGGATATAAATTTAGAGGAATCTTAATTTCCTGAGGTCCCTTTAATCATTTTTGGAAATAAATATAAGAAAATTATATCCTTGTCAGGGGGCGGCACGGTGGCTTAGTGGTTAGCATGTTCTCCTCTCAGCGCTAGGGATTCCCGGTTCGAATCCCCATCTGGGTGGAGTTTCCATGTTCTCCTCGTGTCCGCGTGGGTTTCCTCCGGGTTCTTTGGTTTCCTCCCACAGTCCAAAAACATGGATCAAGGTCAATTGAATTCTCCAAATTGCTTCATATAGAGTGTGTCTGTGTGAGTGAGTGTGTGTCCAGCAATGGATTGGCGCCCTGTCCTGGGTGTATCTGCCCAGCGCCCGAAACGTTCTCTCCTGGATGGGCATGGGGAACCCCCCCGCGACCCTAATATAAGATAAAGCGGAAGATAATGAATGAATGAAAAATGATATCCTTGTCAGCTTGTTTACATTTCAAGTGTGCTCAGCTTCAGAAATGCTGGAAGGGGGGGACGGTGCAGATACACCCAGGAGTGTAGAGAATAATAATGGACCTGTGCAGGAACCTTCATGTTCCTCTGCCTTGTGGTTTCAGGTAAACTCCTGGTGCACTGTGTGATGGGACGAAGCCGATCAGCGACGTTATTTCTGGCTTATCTGATGATTTATAAGAACATGACTGTGGTGGAAGCCGTTGAACATGTGAAGGAGCGCCGCTGCATTCTCCCCAACAGAGGCTTCCTGCAGCAGCTCAGGACGCTGGATCTCCAGCTACAAGAGCAACGACACGGAACACAGCATGCAACCACAGAACTCGCCTCAGAATAACGGGCACTGAACTCATTTGCATATTAATGATTTACACTACTCCAGGTTTGAATCCCAATCAGGGAGGAGTTTCCATGTTCTCCTCATGTCCACAAGGGTTTTATAGGAGTTCTTCGTCTTCCTTCTAGAACATGGATTGCAAAAACATGGAGTCAAGGTGAATTAGCTGCTCTAAATTGCCTTATATAGAGTGTGTTTGAGTGAGTGAGTGTGTGCCCATTGATGGATTGGCACCCTGTCCTGGGTGTATCTGCCCAGCGCTCGATACGTTCTCCCCTGGATGGGCATGGGGAACATGGGGAACCCCCCCAAACCCCTCGTCCCAAGCGATCCCAGATCTTAATCTAGGATTGAGTGGATGATATTGACAGTTGCCGGTTTGCTGTCACATGATCTGAAGCCACATCTTTCTTAATCTTTAGTTTATCATGACATCACACTCTGCAGCTATATTCGTCTCCTTTGGAAAGGCTTTCCACACGTTTGGAGTGTTTTTCGTTTGTTGATTTCGTTTTGCACGTTTGGCAGGTCAGTTGATGTTGAATGAAAGGCCTGGCTCACACTCTGCTCTCCAACTCACTCCAGGGATGATCAATCAACTCGAGGTCAGAACTCTGTCGAGGCCGCTCAGGTTTCTTCTGTCCAGGTCTTTATGGAACTTGCTTTGCGCAGTGCTATAGGAACAGGAAGGGCCCAGTCCCAAACTGTTCCCACAACGTTGAGGACATTAGAGCGTCCAAAATATCTCGATATGCTGTTTTTAAAATTGAGAGCCGGCTTTGAGAGCATGACTTTCATGGGGCAGTGATGGGCTTGTGGTTAAGGAACCAGCCTTGTGACCTGAAGGTCTCCGGTTTGATTCCAGATCCCACCAAGTACCATGGCTGAAATGCCCTTGGGCAAGACACCTAACCCCATTTGCTACCCGGGCACCGTATTCAAGACTGCCCACCGTTCCGGGCATGTGTGCTCACTTCACCAGTGTGTGTGTTTCACTGCATGGATGGGTTAAATGTGGAGGACTAATTCCTCTGTGTAAGCACTGTAGGCAAAATAGATCCCTTTATCACTTTTTTCCCTTCAATCTAGAGGGATGAGCTGAACTCCTGAAGATCAGAGCCACCCCACACTGCAAAAAAATGTGCCAAATAAATAAATAATCCACTAATATAGTGAGAACTTTGACCTTGTTAAGATTTCCCCAAAATCTCAAGTCAAAAACAAGATTTGTTACACTTTCAGATCTTCGGATTTAAGATTTCAACCCCTCCTCTACCAAACTTCACACCTGGCACAGTGTTCGGCCATTGGATTGCCAGATGGAGAACACGTCTCCGCCGCTCCACCGTCCAATGGCAGTGTGTTTTATATTGCCTCTTGCAACTCTATTTCATTACATTGCGTTGCGTTTTGGTGATGTAAGGATTGGATGCAGCAGCTCTGCCATGGCAACCCATAGCAAAGCGTTCTCTACACTCTGTTCCGAAACTGATCCGAAGGCTGCACGACGTTTGGGGGTCTGCTCTTCCTCTGTGCACCACACGCCTCAGCATCAGCACCCGCTGACCCGCTCGCTCACTTCAGATGCTTGAACACTGCTGCTGTTGTGTTAGAACAGCACTGAACGTTGACTGTGGAATGTCGAATAGTAAGGAAATTTAACGACTTGTTGCACAGGCAGCATCCTATCCCGGAACCACACTGGAATTTATTCCTTTACTGATGTGTGCGGAAACTTTGTCGGTCTGTGTGCTTGCTTTAATACACCTGCAATCGTGAGCTGATTAAAACATCTCAAAGCAAACATTTAAATCAGAGAGGAAATACATTTAGCAATCAACTGTTTATTAATCACTCTGTATTAAAGGCCTTTCTGCTTATTGACCGTTAACTAGTTCAAATCAGAGCTGCAGCCACGGTCATTTGTAAAACGGGTAGTTCCAGTGCTCAAAGTCTGATTGGTTGAGCTGTTTTTCCAGCCGTGACATTACTGACAATAAAACACACCTCTGAGCGCTTGATATACATTACATTATCTGAAATCACGTAAACATAGTGGTTAGCACATTCGCCTCTCAGCGCTAGGGATTCCCGGTTCGAATCCCCATCTGGGTGGAGTTTCCATGTTCTCCCCGTGGGTTTCCTCCGGGTTCTCCGGTTTCCTCCCACAGTCCAAAAACATGGATCAAGTTAATTGAGTTCTCCAAATTGCCCCATATAGAGTGTGTTTGAGTGAGTGAGTGAGTGAGTGTGTGCCCAGTGATGGATTGGCGCCCTGTCCTGGGTGTATCTGCCCAGCGCCCGAGACGTTCTCCCCTGGATGGGCATAGGGAACCCCACCGCGACCCTAATAGAGGATAAAGCGGGAGATAATGAATGAATGAAATCACGTACCATAAAGGGAAATACAGATGCATTTAATTTTATCATATTAAATAAGCGAGTCGATTCCTGATGAGCACTAAACCGTTATCCTGTTACTCAGCAACCAATGTTCACTTTATAATCCGGACTAGATTGTGTCATGGAAGAACGGTTTAGTAATAATTAGGTTTTCAATAATCACATTAATTGTTTTTTTTTTTATTAGCATCACTATTAGCTTCATCTGTTTGTCTGTGTGTGTGCTAAAAAGTTTGCAAATGCTATTCATCCAACTTCCCGTTATCCAATTAAACTGAAACTTCGCACAATTGTTCAACGTCGATGATGACATGAATCAATAAAAAAAATTACGAATTAATTAACTAGTGGTAATTAATAATTTCTTTTATGGATACATTGCCCATTTTCTACTAAAATTTCCAAAACTTCACAAGCAGAATTAATTTAGGTTAAAGTCATTTAACACGATATAAGGGTGATTTTAAAAATATATTTTGCTTGTTTATTATAGTGTGTTTGTAACAGTTATAATAAGGCACTCGAGGTTGTGCATTATTGGGAATAAATCACAGGAAAGAGGTGCAAGTTGGGCCTAATAACACCCTTTCCCCCGTTATTTATTCCCAATAGTGAATTCAGAATTATTTTGTCAGTTGATCAGACGTTTCGTCTTTGAAACGCCAGTAAATAGAACAGAATGTTAAAATGTGTTTAAAACCATGTGACCCAGGAGACGCTCAGGCAGAAATTCATCCTCCACATTTAACCCATCCACACAGTGACACACACACACACACACACACACACACACACTCGCTGAATGAGGTGAACACATGTGCCTGGAGCAGTGGACAGCCCTGTATGTTGCTCTTGGGGAGCAACCGGGGTTAGGTGCCTTACCCAAGGGCACGTCAAGTTGTAGCACATGTTGGGACCAGGAACCAAACCGAGGACTTTGGAGTTCCTCAACCACAAGCCTACAATTGTCCTGAACACTTACAGATTACCGGAACTCAGGAGGTGTAGACCTCAATGACATCACAGCCTTCCCAAACCAGCTGAAAAGGAATAAAGACTGAGGGTTCCACCGATGCACGGTGTGGAATACCCGGGACAGATTCAGACTCCGGTTGGTCAGTGGCTCATCATAATTTATTTTCTGCTAAATGTACAGCATTTAGGTGACTGACTAAAAAGGGAACTCATAAATACTGGACTGTTGCTCCATTAATTAGTAGAGTCAGGATATCCCTCTTACATCAAACTGCCATTCTGTACAGGTACAAAGGCTACAAAATAAGCTATACAAACAGACACCAATACAATTTCTCTTTATACATGCCATCTGTTGGTTGTCTATTAACAAGGCTACGGTTCTACATTTCAGTAAAATATAAATCGGATGTCTTATAAAGATAAAAAATTTACATGTGGAATGAAAATGCATGTTTCAAGGCATTTCATAAAAGACCAACTTTGGAGTACATCAACAAATTCGGAACTCGGCCCTGTGACGCTAGCTCTCTCTCTCTCTCTCTCTCTCGCGCTCACTTGCTCTCTCTCTCTCTCACGCTTTTTGTTTTGCATTTCCTTCCCTTGATTTAGAATTCTACATGTACAAATACTGACGTTGACTTCTCTATATTTGTCTGAAATTGCTTTAGTTTGTATAAAAACAGAAAGCTGCCTCAGGTAAAGAAACTCGTTAGAAAGTAACAAAACCAATTGTACACGATTAGCAATAGAACCTCCGAAGCTTAACACCCGAAAAACATGACGAAGCTTAAAATCTGTTCACGCTCAGAAACAACAAAAATAGAATTTGTCCTTTTTTTTTTTTTTTCTCTTTTTTTTTTCTTCCTTCCTTCCATAAGAGGGAAACCTAACCAAGGCCATACATTTAATATAAAATCGCTTGCTTTTAAGCACAACACTGTACAGTACTACTTCGATGCACTGTCACTAACAGACATTAGAGCATGCCAAGTTTCACCATACACTTAAAAAAATAGAAAAGTCCATTTACAATAATTTAAATAATATGAAGGCATGAGTATAGGCTTGGAAACATAACCTTGCGATTGCTAAACAGGTACATTGAAAGGCATACAATGCAGGCACATTTAAAGGTTCCATAAAGCAAGTCCCAAATAAGCAACGCAATTATTAAACTGCAGTGCAGTTCGGAAAAAGATTTACATTTAAATGTTACATTAAATTCTGATGTAAGGCTTCCCAGAATAGGGAAAAAAAAGCTAAAGATTAGCCATTAAACACAATTTTTTTGCATTCTTACCAAGTGCTGGTTTTTTCAAAACAAAACAAAAGGAAAAGAAAGATCCAAAAAGTGAACGTCGATAAGAAAAAGGAACCAAAAAGAACTACCTCGAGTCATCAAGCTGACTTTTAAATCCTGACCCGGTCCAGGACAGGGGGGGAGGGGGGGGGGTAGCGATTATCGTCTCATATAAGGCCCGTTTAGGGGTTGTTTCGACATGCCGGTGTTCACATAACTGTGATGACCCGCTGGACTGTACATCATATTGCCATGGGGAGGGGCCTGCATGGGCTGCTGCGGGTAAGGCTGGGTACCCATCATGCCCATCTGCATAGAGTACTGAGGAGATTGGTTCATGTAGGTTGTGCTGCCGTGGTAGCCGCCGTTCATCATGGGCTGGGTCACCCTGTACGTGTTCATCGCGTTGAGCGGCGTCATGTTGACGTTCATGGAGTTCACGTTGTACGCCGGCGCGGGCATGAGGTTCACGCCCATATTCATGCGCGGCGCCATGGCCAGCGTCCTGCTCGGAGCCTGCATGGCTACGCTCTGCGGAGTCCGGGTGTACATCTGCTGCTGGTGGTGAGAGGTGAGCGCCGCCGACTTCGAGCGGGCCGACACCGAATGGTGATGGTGGTGGTGATGGGTTTTGGGGGCGATTTGCGTCTGCAGTCTCTGGGAGGACGGCAGGTTCATGTTTGGTGTTCCCATGTTGCGTTGCACCATCATGGGGGGTGGGGTCATGTTCGGGGAGGGGGTCATGCTGGCCTGCGCCTGAGGGCCTCCACCTGGAACCGAATGCGGAGGCTGGGATAAGGACACCAGCGCCGGGTTGTGCGGGCCGAGCTGGGAGGAGAGCGAGCCGTTGTTGTTGGAGTACGAGGTGATCTGGTGCGACGCCGAATGGCTGAAGGGCAGCGGGTGGTCCATGAGGGTGTTGGTGAGCTGCTGGAGCTTGGCCAGGCTGAACGTGGCAGAGGGTTGCGCGTAATGCCCGCCTCCGAATTCCCCCTGGCCCATCCTCTCGTACAGCCCCAGATTGGTAGAGGGGTTGTTGGACTCCGTGATGTCACTGAGCTGCATGGGTGGGGGGAAGCTGCCGGGCATGGAGCAATGAGACATGGGCTGCTGGTGGTGCTGATGCTGATGGTGTTGGTGTGGGTGATGGTGGTGGTGGTGGTGATTGTGGTTATGGTGCTGCCCGTGGGCATGGCCGTGCCCATGCACTGGCCCGTGTCCATGCCCGTGCGCAGACTGTCGCTCCGGTACGCAGCCTTGTGGCGATTTGACACCGCAACCCTGCGGAGAGCTCATGCTGTTCTGCTGGAGCATGCTGCAGGCGCCAGCATTGTTCCCCACCGAAATGGCCATCTGCTGGGACACGGCGCAGCTGCTCTGTCCATGGCCGCCACCAGAGGAAAGGTTGCCATAGGAACAGCTGCTCTGGGAGGAGGCGCCAGTGCTGGTTCCAGCACCGCAGATGCTGCCGCCTAGTGTGGAGTCGTAGCTGCTGGGATTTTCGTAGTTCTCAGTGGTGCTCTCGATGCTGCCGAGATCGCTGAAGCCACTGTCCACCACCTGCTGCGAGTGGTCCGACACCGAGGGCACGTCCATCATG
>JAFMOC010000044.1:330000-345000 GCA_019802505.1 Corydoras sp. C115
GATGGCCAACATCAGATCAGATGTAGAATGTAATTGTAGAACTAGAAGTCCATCTACATGATCAGTGGAACTGATACAACAGAGAGCATGTAGAACTGAGGAACAAGAACATAATAAAATGGCCGGGGACTAAAAAAATCAGACTTCAGCTGTTTTTTTTTTTTTTTTTTATCTCATGAGTTGAACACCAGGTTGCAGTTAATGTTATTAAAAGTCTTCACTGCTCAACACACACTGGAGGAATTTTTGTGGCTTGCAGGAATAGGGGCAAGGTCCCATCCATGATTCCAGCATAACAAACATTTGGCTTGTTATAACAGGCGAATTATGCTCGCTGGAACAGAACACACCCTTTAAAATAAAGGCAGTGAGGTCGCAGCAACCACGGCCAAACCAAATCCAAACCACTGCGACCATGATTGTTGCTGAAAAAACACTAGATATAGTTACCGGTACAGTGGTGCATGTTCCTATTGTTCTAATTACAATAAAAGTACAAATCTAGATATCTAGAAAATCTGATCGAAAGACCAGGACGAGTGTGATTTATAACCTGCAGAGGGATGAAGCGTAAACAGCCTCAGTCTGGACCTCGTGCACTTCTGTCAGCCACGGGGTTAAACAAATTAATGTTTTTACATGATTAGATAATCAATAAAGCTTTTTATCTTTTTATTATGTAAGTTCTGGGGAGCGCTGGGGGATCCACGTTCGAATTTCAATCTGGGTGGAGTTTCCATGTTCTCCCATTGGGTTCCTTCAGATTCTACAGTTACCTCCCACAGTGCAAAAACTGAACTTAATTGAACATTAAGTATTAAGTGAATTGGTAGCAGTATTTAAGGGGCAATAAATCTATGGTGCATGATGTGTTTTAGTGTATTGAGTCATGTTTGTTTGAAACAGAATTAGATTGTCGATCACGCAATTCACTAACCATATAAGAAAACACGACATGGACAGCTTGTCTTTTATCTGAGACCAAAACTGATCTGTGTGTTTTAGGATATCTGCAAATATATATATATATATATATATATATATATATATATATATATATATATATATATATATATAATATATATATACACACACACACACATATATACACACACACACGCGCGCACTGCATGTGTGCCCAGTAATGGATTGGCACCCTGTCCTGGGTGTTTCAGCCAAGCTCCTAATAACTTTTCTCCCCCCCCCCCCCCCCCCATAAGTCTAAGTCTACATCATCCATCAATACATGATCGTCTGTTTAATCCTATAGTAATCATTAAAATAACAAAGTAGCACGTTGACCTCATGGCAAGAACCTTCTCAGCTTAAATGCAGAAAAGCATGAACCCTTTCTGTGTGGAGGTCTCTATAGTAAGGTGTGCACAGACGAGGTTCAGTGGAGGTCACACTTGTCCTGCTTGCATTCTTCCAAATTCTCCCTAGTTGTAGTGGTTTGGATTTGGTTTGGCTGAGGTTAGTGTAACCACACTGCTTTATTTTGAAAAGTGTCAGTCCGTCCATCTGTCCTGCCCTCAATGGGCGTTTTCCTGACTTTCTCCCAAAAAGCACTGGGATGGGCTGTAACTAGGTCACCAACCTAAGAAATGCTTCGCACTGCTAATCTGATCGGTTTCCTTTCAAATACACCAGGTTTGAATGGTTCCCTTGGTGTTTGATGAACATTGTAAGACCGTACTAACCTCTGTCTGGGGTCTCTGGTGGCGCACCGCTGTGTTTCTGGAAACAAATTTAGCAGGCGTCCAGATAAGACAATCGGGGTCGACCTCGTAACGCCGGGGTCGTTCCATTAGCTGGGATATGTGTCTCTGGATCAGCTGGTGCCGCCGGATAACCACAAATCTATAAAAATAAAAAAAGAAATAAATAAAAATCCAGAAAATCAAAGTTCATATGCAATTTTTTTATATACTTATATACACACACACACGCGTGTGTGTGTGTGTATGTGTATATGTATGTATGTATGTGTGTGTGTGTACATATATATATATATATATATATATATATATATATATAAGGGTGGTGTAATATATGTGTGTGTATATTATGTGTGTGTGTGTGTATGTGTGTATACATATAAATACACACACAGATATTTTAAACTGTAGCATGTGCTCAGTCATATATATATATATATATATATATATATATATATATATATATATATATATATATATATATATATTAGGGGTGAGCTGCAATATTCGCTGATTCGACAATTCGATTCGGAGAACCGTAGTCGACTATGAACCTCATAATCGAATGTACCATTTTGACCACATGGGGGTGCCCATGGCTGCTGCTAAGCATTAGTTTTTACATGAAATGTCTTTGTTTTCGTTATATATATATATATATACAGCCTTTTGTCAAATAAAATCATCCTAATTTCTGTTAATATATTTTTTTTTAAATGATGTGTGCGCTTTAAGAAAAGGCTACACATTAATAAAGCAAGTAAAATATTTAAAAAAATCTTTTTTAAAAACCACGCTTATAGCGCCATCTTGTGGTGAAATTTTAACTGATTCGACGATCAGTCGACTATAGGGAAAATCTGACGAATCAGATTCGACTATGAAAATCCTTAGTTGAAGACACCCCTAATATATATACATACACACACATACATACATATATACACACACACACACACACACATATATATATACATATATATATATATATATATATATATATATATATATATATATATATATATATATATATATATATGTCTGAGCACATGCTACGGTTTAAAAGACTTAATCTATAGAGCGGTGAGCCCATCAGAAGCACTTTGTGAGTATGACAGCACAGGAGCATAACCTACCTGCCATCCTGCTCATCAATCATGTTGAGCTGCTGGAGTGTGGTGGCAATGTCGTGTGGACACATGCCCGTGGCTTTGCTCATTCCCTTGATGCTCACACTCTTATCCGGGTGATTGTGCAGGTACTCCAATATGACACTTTTCCAATACGCCAAGTAGGATAGACGACCCAGATCTGATAGCGGCTTCTCTGGGGAGCCAGCCTGACCCTCCTTTCTGGAAAGTAAGTAACCTGGCAAGAGAGGGGAGCGTATAAAATCCACTGTCAGTAGTTATGAGAGGCAGCTTTCAGACGTCTTGTTTACAGCAACAAGACGTCGTGTTTTCCATCCATGAGATCTCCAGAGCCAAGGAGTCATTCTTAACCACAAAACCACTGATGTTTCAAAAAATGCCTCAGATCTGAAAGGCTGGTTAGAACTGCTCTGCAGCCTCCTGCCGGCACCGTGGCGCATGCTGTGAGGTGCAAAGACGAAGGAGGGGTGGGCCTCCGACGCTAGCCCATCGAGAGGAGAGCGCTCCTCTGAATCGGCTTTGCGTGAATTAGTTGGCTGTGATTACCAAACAAAAAGAAATGGGCCTGATTAAAGAGCTGCTTTAGCCGTGATTAGGCGTAGAGAGCAGCCCTCACATGGCACACTTTCATTAACAGCCATCAACTTCATTAATACAGCCACCTGGGAGGAGCTCTCTGAAGAGAGCTACAGAAAGGGAAAAGCTCTGCTTGATCCTCAGCCACTGTGGACTGAGTGAACAGAGTGATGCCTCTAATGGACTAATGCGAAACACTTTAAGAAATTTACATCTTCACCTTTGTTGGGGGAAGTTACTCATGCTTCAGCGATTTACCTTGAATAAGTTATCAGCCAAAGCACAGATTAATAGAAGTGATGCGTACAGAACACCTCACGTCTCTCCTCTTGTTTAAAGAGTGTACATATCCTCCATCGAGTTAATCACCACATGTTCATGTACATAACTTATTCATTATCTTCTGCTTTATCCTCTACTAGGGTCAATGGCCATGCACATCCAGGGGGAAACGTTTCAAGCGCTGGGCAGATACATCCAGAACAGGGCACCACACACTCGCTCACACACACACACACCATATGGGGCAATTTAGAGCATTCGATTTACAGGTTTTTGGACCGTAGGAGGAATAACCCAGAGGAAACCCACTCAGACACGGGGAGAACATGGAAACTCCACCCCGATTGAGATTGGAACCTGGAATTTCTATCGCTGAGAGGAGAACATGCTAACCACTAAGGCACCATGCTGCCCCATGTACATAATGCATTTCAGATGCTGGGCAGATACACCCAGGACCAATCTATTGCTGGACACACACACTCATACAGACACACACACTCTATATGGGGCAATGTGGAGAACTCCATTGACTTGATTCATGTTTTTGGACTTTGGGAGGAAAACGGAGAACCCAGAGGAAACCCACGTGGACACGGGGAGAACATGGAAACTCCACCCAGATTGGGATTCGAACCGGAAATCCTTAGTGCTGAGAGGAGAACATGCTAACCACTAAGCCACCGTGCACTCACTGTGTGTTTTTTTTGTGGTTGTGATCATTCAGATGGACTTTCTAGTTCTACAGTTCCATCCTGTAGTTTATCTGTTTACATACTTTGTTAGTCGGCTTTAATATGTTCTCTGATGATCAGGACCCTGACAGAGGAGGAATTAGTGTGGTGGATGATTCAGTACTGCTGTGATACTGACATGGTGGTGGTGTGTTAGTGTGTGCTGTTAGGGTGGATGATGGAACGAGTGGATCAGACACAGCAGTGCTGCTGGACAGAGAACAGTCCACCAAGCAGAACATACAGGAGTCTGATTCACTCGTACCATCATCCATCATCATCTCTAATTGTAGAACTACAAAGTTCATTTATATGATCTGTGGATTTAAAAAACAGACCGTGAGTGTGGAACTGTTCTAGTCTGTTATGTGGCGCCACATGCTGCACTGTGCCAAAAAGCAAACTTCATCTACCACTCAATTACTGAGATTTATTAGCTCCAACTGCTTTTCTTCTCTTTTCTTTGAAGCAAGGCACGTTTATTTATAGAGCACCTTTCATACAGAAGCAATTCAAAGTGCTTTACAGAGTAAAAAATATATAAATATTATAAGATGTTTAAAATAATTAAAATAGTGCATTCAAAGAAAGAAAAATTTGAATGAAAGCAAGAATGATGAGGCATCATCAGCGCTCATTAATGACAATAACTGGACAGAACCTGGAATTCTGTTGGACTGGTGGTGCTGCATCCTTCAGGATGACCTCACTGACCTGATATAGTTTTTTCTAATTTTTGAAAATGGACACCTGATCACTGCACCATCTGTAGCTCACAAACTGAGCATCCTTCCAAGGTCCTTCCATTAAAAAAAGTAAAAATAAATCTAATAATAATAATAATATTAATAATCTGCGATGGCTTTGTGGTTAGCACATTCGCCTCTTAGCACTAGGGATTCCCGTTTCCAATCCCATTCTGGGTGGAGTTTCCTTGTTCTCCCCGTGTCCATGTGGGTTTCCTCCGGGTTCTCCGGTTTCCTCCCACAGTCCAAAAACATGGATAAGGTCAAGTGAGTTCTCCAAATTGCCCCATATAGAGTGTGTTTGTGTGTGCCCAGCGATAGATTGGCGCCCTGTGCTGGGTGTATCTGCCCAGCGCCCAAGACGTTCTCCCCTGGATGGGCATGGGGAACCCCCCCCGTGACCCTAATATAGGATAAAGCAGAAGATAATGAATGAATGAATGAATATTAATAATCGGGAGTGCGGCACAGTGGCTTAGTGGTTAGCACGTTCGCCTCTCAGCACTAGGGATTCCCGGTTCGAATCCCCATCTGGGTGGAGTTTCCATGTTCTCCCCGTGTCCGCGAGGGTTTCGTCCGGGTTCTCCGGTTTCCTCCCACAGTCCAAAAACATGGATCAATGGCAAATTAATTCTCCAAATGGCCCCATTTATAGTGTGTATAGAGTTTGTGTGCCCAGTGATAGATTGGCGCCCTGTCTTGGGTGTATCTGCCCAGAAACGTTCTCCCCTGGATGGGCATGGGGAACCCCACCCCTGCGACCATAATAGAGGATAAAGCGGGAGATAATGGATGGATGGATAATAGGGAGTTTTTTTCTATAACTTGCTCTTTGTGGTGCTTTAATATAATGTACTATTGTAAAAAGCAAAAGATAAATAAATAGACTTGAACTGAGGAGGTGTACCTAATAAAATGGCCGGTGAGTGTTTATTGTGTATAGTTTGTATATTCCACACTTACTGCTTATTGCACTCTGGTTAGATGCTAAACTGTAATTCGTTGCCTTGTAATTGCAGAGGTGTAATAACGCTGAGTCTAATCTAATCTAATCTACACAGTCTGCACATTATTATTTTGGGGAGTGAAGTTCCCGGAACTAAAACTGTAATTTGTTACTCTTTTTAATTTTAATGAGACATAAGAAGTTTCCACTAATCCAGAATTTCTTCATGTCCTACTTTGAAAATGTACATGAGGAGGGGATAAGCACCCAAACATCCAGCCATCCATTATCTTCTTTCTACTAGGTTCTCTCATCCAGGGGAGAACGTTTTGGGTGCTGGGCAGATACACAGGACAGGGTGCCAATCTATCACTGGGCACACACTCACTCACACAAACACACTCTATATGGGGCAATTTGGAGAATTCAATTGACCTTGATCCATGTTTTTGGACTGTGGGAGAAAACTGGAGAACCCGGAGGAAACCCACGGGGAGAACATGGAAACTCCACCCAGATTGGGATTATAACCAGGCGAACGTGCTAACCACTAAGCCATCGTGCCACCCGCACCCAAACATTCTCACACATTATTTGCACAGTGATCATTAGGGAATCTGTACACAGGTGTCCTGCACGGTTGATGCGGCCAGGCCGCTCCTGGAGGACCCCACTAGTCCCCCACTAAGCCTTGGTACTCACAGTTCTACCTTAAAAACCAACCATAATGACACTTTTTTGCCCCGGAGTGGTGGGCAGCCTCGAATACAGCGCGCAGGGAGCAATTGGGGTTAGGTGCCTTGCCATAGTGTTGTTGGGACCGGGAATCGGTCTGGTTCCTTAACCACAAGCCCATGACCTCTCAGCGATAGGGATTCCCGGTTCGAATCCCAATCTGGGTTGAGTTTCCATATTCTCCCCGTGTCCGCGTAGGTTTCCTCCCACAATCCAAAAACATGGATTCAAGGTAAATTAAATGCTTTAAATTGCCCCATATAGTGTGCATTTGTGTCAGTGAGTGTGTCCCCAGTGATCGATTGGAACCCTGTCCTTGGATCAGGCTCGGAACCCTGTATAAGGTGCTGTTCCGGGGAGCCATCTCAACTATGTAGAGTCTGCAGCATCTGCCTCATTTAGTTCTGCTCCTCTAGTCAGTGATGCCGGAGTCATATGCACTGCACTGTATCAATTAATCACTTATTAATTAAATGCTGTACTTTATTATTGGCTCTAACTGCCTTCCTTGTGCGTTTCTTTTGAGGTGTGGTCGGTTTCCGGGAGGTGTAGTCAGATTTTCATCCATGGCTCTGATGAAGCACTGGGACGCCCTTAAAGGACTTATATATAGTTTTTCCATTTGTTAAATATAGTCGTCCGATCTCAACACTATCTGTACATTAGTGTCCTACACTGTTGATGCTGTCCGGCCGCTCAAGGGGGATGAGCCCCCCCCCTGAGTCTTGGTCCTCACAAGGTTTCTTCCTTAAAATAACAAAATAACGGGGAGTTTTTTCTTGCCACTGTCGCTTCGGCTTGCTCTTTGGGGGTTTAAAGGCTTTTAACTCTGTAAAGCTGCTTTGTGACAATGTTCTGTTGTAAAAAGTGCTCTATAAATAAATTACTTGTACTTGAACTTTAAGATAAATTTACTATACCAATATATAAACTAAGGTGGCACGGTGGCTTAGTGGTTAGCACGTTCGCCTCTCAGCGCTAGGGGTTCCCGGTTTAAATCCCCATCTGGGTGGAGTTTCCATGTTCTCCCTGTGTCTGCGTGGGTTTCCTCCCACAGTCCAAAAACATGGATCAAGTAAATTGAATTCTCCAAATTGCCCCATATAGAGTGTGTCTGTGTGAGTGAGTGTGTGCCCAGCGATGGATTGGCGCCCTGTCCTGGGTCTATCTGCCCAGTGCCCGTGATGTTCTCCCCTGGATGGGCATGGGGAACCCCACCGCGACACTAATAGAGGATAAAGCGGGAGATAATGAATGAATGAATATATAAACTAACAGATTTAAATAACATAGTAATGTGCATTCTTTCCATCAAACCCAAAGTGCAGGCTTTTATAGTGGATTAAATTCTAATAGTCTCTCAAACCTTTGTTGCTGTATGTGAATGTCAGATTAGTGCAGTCACTTTAAGATAAAATCAACGACGATTTCATAATCAGAGAAATAAACGACTTACTGAAATCAATGAGGAACCTTCCAAATCCTTGCCTTTGGTATGGGGGCATAATCATTATGCAGGAGACGTTGTATTTTTGCTGGCAAAGCTTTTCCTGAGGGAGAAAGAAATAGATAGTGTATGTCAGAGCACCTGCCAACGCAGGCAATTCACTGCACCTGCCGCCGTCCTCGACTGAACCAAACAAAAACACACCTCCGCTCACACATGCAGCGAACACTCGGGACGGGCGCATGGCCAGTGCACCAGGTTTTTAACCTGTATCAATGACCGTCCCTGCTCTCTTTAATAAATGTTACTAAATACTGTTAAACAACGATTCAGGACTTTAATACCTTTGAGAAGTAGCCTACAAGATGACAGCCCTTCTCATCGTTCTGAGTCAGAACGTAGAAGAGAAAAGGCTCCACGTCGTAGTAGAGCGTCTTGTGATCCAGGAAAAGCTTCGCAAGCAAACAAAGATTCTGGCAGAAGGTTTTGCTTACATTGCCATCGACCTGCGAGAGAGAGAAGAACGGGATATAATTAGGTTTAGACTGAAAATGAGCCACGAATCTGCTGACAATTTAGAAACCTGTGCATCTGTACATCTCATTCTGATCTCATACTGTTCATCTGCTGAACACCATCAGGTCAAATAAATAAATAAATAAAAAAAATCATTCATATATATATATATATATATATATATATATATATATAGATATATATATATATATATAAAAAATTATTTTATTTTAGATTTTTTAAAAATCTGTCAGCTGCACAGAGACACACCCCGAGTGGGGTGTGCTGTGGTACGAAGCTAATTTTGCTTTATTTTAATTGATTTTTTTTTTATTATTGCTATGATATTTTTATACTTACATTTTTATTCTACATTTTACATATTTTTTTTCAAATGCAATATTTCAATTGAACATTTTTAAAATTCTACCACTGAGCTACCACACTTCCATTAGTAAATGGAACTTGGGTGTTTTTCTTTCCTTAACTAATCATTGTTTTTAATATTTATAATTATTAATAAATAGAACCATTTGAAAAAAAGGAATGTTGAAAAAATGTCGTCTCATTAAACTCTATTTAATTCTATATGGGGACAAAGGGTGGCTTAGTGGTTTCCATGTGGGTTTCCTCCCACAGTCCAAAAACATGGATCAAGGTCAATTGAATTCTCCAAATTGCCCCATATAGACTGTGTCTGTGTGAGTGAGTGTTCCCAGCTATATATTGGCACCCTGTCCTGGGTGTATCTACCCAGCGCCAAAAACGTTCTCCCCTGGATGGGCACAAAGACACTATATAGGTGCAATTTAGAGCAGTCGCTTCACCTTGAATTTTTGTTTTTGGATGGAGGAGGAAACCAGAGAACCCTGAGAAAAAAATCCCATGTGGACACGGGGAGAACATGGAAACTCCATCCAGATCGGGATTCAAACCTGGATCCCCAGCGTTCCGACACCACTGTGTCACCCATTTAAAATATATCCACATATTGATTTAATATTTACTTTCATGTGCTACATGGTGACTAGAGGGTTGAGCAAATATTTATAAATAACAGATTATTTTTAAAGACCACTGGAAGAGGCGTTTGAACTGAATCTGACTGAAAGACTTTACATATTGCAATTAACGTATGCAGGACACGTTCTTTATTAAAGCTTCGGGGTCTGAAGGAGACTCTTGGCAGATTTATACCGTGTATTTACAGATATGATACAGTAAACAGCTCAGCAAATGCAGATTTAATGAAATGAAGATGCCGGTGCTTAAGAAGCACACTGAAGATGCAGAACTGACCTCAAACACAGAAAGGTCGTGTTTTCTGTAGATCTCGTTAGCCGGGGGATGAAACCAGACACACTTCTGTGAATGTCTCTGCAAAATGTCCTGGCTTTTCATATACTTCAGACAGAACTCACACAGATATAGTTTCTGCAACCTGAGAAAATAATATATAACAGTGTTGAGACACAGGATATATGAATTTAACTGTTAAACTGGACAGAGTAACAAGTACTACCTGGAGTATTCTGGAGGGTATGGTGATGAGTACCACGTATGGATTTCATATTTCCCAAACTCGATCAGCTGGGGTCCTTGATCGCTGCTACTTACTTGTTCAGTTCTCTGTTAATACAAGACATCCATTATACATACATTTATATATATATTATATTATAATATTATTATAATATTATATATATTTATATATATATATATATATATATATATATATATATATATATATATATATATATATATATATATATATATATATATATATATAAATAAAGTTAACATATTTATACTGAGAAACACCATTTGGACTTTTTAAGTACAACTTCAAATGAGGTTTAATTAGTATATAATAACCAGTCAAATGTTTGGACACGCCCCTTTCTTGGTCCTCCTCTATTTCTTCATATAGACGGACTTTGAGGTTTTACAATTACAGATTGTAGAACATCTGGGTTCTGTTGGTTCTCTGTTCTCTGTCGGTCAGGAGCATCACAGAACAGGTATCATTTGGGTGGTGGATTGTTTATTGTCAGTTCTGCAGTGACACTGATGTGGTGAGGGGGTGTTAGTGCAGCAGTGCTGCTATAGTTTCATTTCTCCACCTCAGTGACACTGCTGGGATAGGAATAATGTACCAACTAAATAATCCCTGCTCTGTGGTGCTACTATTGGGGTTCTGAGTAGAGAACATTAGAGAACAGAGTAGACAGTATGTACTGTAGAACACAAACAGATGGACTACAGTCTGGAATTGGAGAACTACAAAGTCCATCCTTACAGAAAGTGGAACTGAGGACATGGACAATAAATGGAGTCAAAAGGAAGTGGGTTCAAACTTATGATTTATGCTGTATAAAAAGAAAAGTTATATATATATATATATATATATATATATATATATATATATATATATATATATATATATGTGTGTGTGTGTGTGTGTGTGTGTGTTTGGGATGAACGAGGCATCAGCCTCACACAAATTTGGCCAGGACATTTTCTAATCTTAGGGAACATGCAGGAGACGACGTTACAGAGGGGTTCAAGCCCTGAAGTCAATACAGAAGCTCAAGCAAAACAAATAGAGCTGGTATTCTGCAATTTCCCCTTGGGGATTAATAAAGTATTCTGATAAAAAGAAATAAAAAAGACAAGCTGTATGAAGCTGAAACTACAGTAATAAAAAAAGATATTCGGGTTCGGGGCAGTTAAATTCCTCAGTTAATCGTTTCCATGTGTAAAGTGCATGATACATTGTAATGTAAGATTATAATCCTCCTCACCTTCGTGGTTAGTGCTTGGGTGTGTCTGAAAATCTTAATGTCTTCTTCTGTCACTCGGTCATTAGATGAAGGTAACCTGCCTTCCTGAGACTCTCTTTTTAGGCATCTGAAGGAATTTAAGACTGTGGAATAAAAAAAAAAAAAACAGGAATGAGATGTTGGAAAGTAATTAACTTTTATACCTTTAAATTATGAAGCTCTGTGTCATTACACAAGATAACTGGCACAAGGGGAAAAAACGAGGTTGTATTTGAAAAAGCAATAAGGTGAGAGGGTGTGTATACTGTAAATAAATCACACAATAATGCAGAACCTCTTAAAAACGTCTTATTGCTTTTATAAAACTGTTACAAACACACTATAATAAAAACATACATAGATTTAATTCAGGAATGCAGTTATTAAAAACAAAATTAATCATTTTTTCGCAGGGTGGCACGGTGGCTTAGTGGATAGCACCTTCGCCTCTCAGCATTAGGGATTCCCGGGTCGAATCCCAATCTGGGTGGAGTTTCCATGTTCTCCTCGTGTCCACATGGGTTTCCTCCGGGTTCTCCGGTTTCCTCCCACAGTCCAAAAACATGGATCAAGGTCAATTGACTTCTCCAAATTGCCCCATATAGAGTGTGTCTGTGTGTGTGTGTGAGTGTGTGCCCAGCGATGGATTGGCGCCCTGTCCTGGGTGTATCTGCCCAGCGCCCGAGACGTTCTCCCCTGAATGGGCATGGGGAACCCACCCCGCGACCCTAATATAGGATAAAGCGGAAGATAATGGATGGATGGCTATATGTTTGGGATGAATGAAATTCGGCCACAACAAAGATCTCATTGTCTAATCTTAGGGAGCATGCAGGAGACGACTTCACAGAGGGGTTCGAGCCCATGTAAAGGTGAAAATAAAGTAGCAGGTTGAAACCTCTCACCATGGTTTTGGTCCGAAATCAGTCTCCCGTGTGACAGGCTGCTCCTCATGGTTGTGGGACCTTGTGACGACGCCTTAAACCTGAACCTGCTCAGCAGCCTGTGCTTCTTGAGGAAGGGAGCTCGCTTGAAATGCAGCGCCGTCTTAAAGAGCCTGCCTCTTCTGGGTTGCCAGCCGGAGGCCGAGCAGGACGGCAGTTTGCTACTGAATCCATCTATGGGTTTGTTAGCCTGGAGTTGTAAAGGTGCCGCGGGGGAGTCTGAAGCATCCCTGTTGCAATGGCCTCGTTTCGGGGGTGCATAGTTGGGCAGTCCCTTCTGCCGGGGCTGTCCCTGAGTTGCGTAGATGTGAGACAGTCCATCGAACAATCCCTTCAGCTGGCTACTGCTAGCAATGCTGCTGAGAGAGGGGGCGCTGGACTGGGACGAGGAGCTCTGCGGTGAGGGCGACTGACTGGGATTCAGCGATGACGGGCTGTGCCCTGATAAAGAGCTCGGGGTCGCAAGTGCACTGGACAGGGCCGTTAACCTTTGGCTGGTGTCGGGCATCATCAGGTTGGAGTGAGGGTTACCCAGGCGCTTACGGTAAGCCCGTTTCTCAGGTCTGTGAGCTTGAGTCGACTTGGACGCCTCGACGCGGATGCGTCGGCCTAAAGGCGAGGGGGTGAAGAATCTGGACAGGCCGTCGATGAGGCTTTTGGTTTTTTTGTTGTACGGGGGCAACATGGACATTGAGGCGAGCGAGCCCGGCGTGGACGTTCGGGGAGAGCTGAGGCTCAAGTGGCGGCGCATGGCTGCGGTCGGTGAGATGGTGCTGAATGAGGGGGAAGCGCAGATCGGGTCGTTGAGACCTCTCCTATGGTCTGATGTCTCGCAGTGGGAAGGGGGCCTGGTGTCACCCCTGTCAGGCCTGCAGAAACAGATAGTGATTAGTCAGCAAATTCCAAAAGACTTCAAATAAACTTAGTGGTTAGAAAGTTCTCCACTCAGCGATGGGGACCGTTTGTATCTCGATCTGGGTGGAGGTTCATATTCTCGTAGTGGGTTTCCTCCCACACAGTCCAAAAACATGGAATTAAGATTAATTGGTTGCTCCAAATTGCCCCTATATATTTTGTTTGTGTGTTTACCCAGTGATGGATGGGGGCCCTGTCAGGGGGTTCCCCATGCGCATCCAGGGGAGAACGTTTAGGGTGCTGGGCAGATACACCCAGGAAAGGGTGCCAATCTATCGCTGGGCACACACTCACTCACACAGACATACTTTTTGTACTATTTTCTCAAATAGTTCTATTAATTAATAATTATAAATATTAAAAACAATGATTAGTTAAGTAAAGAAAAACGTCCAAGCTCCATATACTAATGGAAGTGTGGTAGCTCAGCGGTTAGAATGTTGGGCTGTCAATCTGAAAGTTTTGGGTTCAAATCACAGGTCCACTGAAGTTATGTGGGTTCTTGAGCAAATCCTTAACTTTCATTGCTCCAGGGGTTCTGTATCATGACTGACACTGCGTTCTGACTCCAACAACAAAAGGATACTTGTAAGTCCAAACATCGATTATCTTCCGCTTTATCCTGTACTAGGGTCGCAGGGGGGGGGGGGTCTCTATGCCCATCCAGGGGAGAACGCTTCGGGCGCTGGGCAGATACACCCAGGACAGGGCGCCAATCTATCGCTGGGCACACACTCACTCACACATACACACTCTATATGGGGCAATTTAATTGACCTTGATCCATGTTCTTGGACTGTGGGAAGAAACCGGAGAACCCGGAGGAAACCCACGTGGACACGGGGAGAACATGGAAACTCCACCCAGATTGGGATTCGAACCGGGAATCCCTAGTGCTGAGAGAAGAACATGCTAACCACTAAGCCACCGTGCCGCCCTACTAGTAATGACACTTTGGATTTTAGGGGTGAAGGTTGATTTGCAATTAAATCACATATTACAAATTCTGTTATCGCCTTTAAAACCTGCTTCACTGCTGAAGAACATGTTCATGGTTGCAGAACCCGAAAACTATCATTCATTCAGTAGCGGTTCTGTGCAGTGAGGCTCATTCTATTTGTTTAATGACACTGAGAACCTCAAGACTAAAACATCCCAGATACACAAATACTCAAACGATGATGACGAGCAGACGTCCTGTCCTTTCTCAGTTGGACGATTAATTAAGCACAGTGGCTTGATTGTACATGCCTAATTTTTGAGTATAGAACCATGAAAATGATTACTTGTAGGTGCTGAGTGAGGTCGAGGTTTTATTATCTATTTGCAAAAACAAAGGAGCTGAAACTGTCTAATTAACAAAGAGCTGTGAATCCACAACACTGCACCAGTGAACTGTACCTGATTAAACGGAATTAACAAGTTTTAATGGATTTTAACTGTCAGCACTTTGTGAGCGTGAGAGAAT
>JAFMOC010000044.1:347500-380000 GCA_019802505.1 Corydoras sp. C115
AAACCCCCGATCACAGGAGTCACAGAACAGCATTTCATCCTGAAAGAACAGAAATGCAGAGTGGCGCAGAGGTGGGTGATTGCAGGTTATTAAAGAGGAAGATGAATAATGAATGGGATACAAACGGATTCAACTTACAGCATTTTTTCCCTGAATCTGACAGGAGCTGCATGTTTTGCATTCAATACACTGCCACCGCAAAGCCTTGACATTTGCAGTCAAACCAGCAGAAAACTTGAGACACGACGGATGGCCTTTAAAGAGAAAACAAAAGGAAACACCTTAAATGTTCACGTTCAATTATTCTGGATGGTTTTATTTCACCTTTTGCATTACAGATTTTGACTCTCAGCAAGGGCGGCACGGTGGCTTAGTGGTTAGCATGTTCTCCTCTCAGCACTAGGGATTCCCGGTTCGATTCCCAATCTGGGTGGAGTTTCCATGTTCTCCCCGTGTCAATGTGGGTTTCCTCCGGGTTCCTTCCACAGTCCAAAAACATGGTTGAAGGTCAACTGAATTCTCCAAATTGCCCCATATAGAGTGTGTCTGTGTGAGTGAGTGTGTGCCCAGCGATAGATTGGCACCCTGTCCTGGATGTATCTGCCCAGCGCCCGAAATGGTCTCCCCTGGATGGGCATGGGGAACCCCACAGCGACCCTAATAGAGGACAAAGTGAAAGATAAAGCGGAGAACGTTTCAGATGCTGGGCAGATACACCAAGGATGGGGCACCGATCTATTGCTGGACACACACTCACTCACACACACATTGGGGCATTTCGGAGCATTCAATTTTACCTTGATCCAAGTTTTGGACTGTCGGAGGAAACAGGAGAACCCAGAGGAAACCCCCGCAGACACAGGGAGAACATGGAAACTCCACCCAGACTGGGAATCGAACCTGGATGCCCAGCACTAAAAGGGTTCTCCGGTTCAAAAACATGGATCAAGGTCGAATGAATTCTCCAAACTGCCCCATAAAGTTTGTGTTTGAGTGAATGTGTGCCCAGTGATAGATTGGCGCCCTGTCCTGGGTGTATCTGCCCAGCGTCCGAAACCTTCTCCTCTGGATGGAGGATGTGACCCCCCCCCCCCCAGTAGAGGATTAAGTAGCAGATAATGGATGAATGGATTTCATAGTGGTTGTTTAGGTAAATTCTTGACATGCATAATATTTAGCAGTTTTGCATGAGACTGTACTCCAAATCCATGACATCACACCTCCCCACTGCAGTCAGTCATTTCGAAAAATCAGATATGAAGTCGGGTTAGCACCTCGGCAAATGCACTGGATTATCTAGCACTTGTAAGCAGCTAAGTCGAGCTCATTTGAGTTTAATGAGGCAAGAAGCACAAACACAGACTCCAGCAGCCATCAATCCACAGTCGTCAGGTAACGGAAGTCCAGTCTCAGGCGTTCTTATAAACACTCACTCAACACCGGCCCCCGTCCCTCGCTCAATCCCTAATCCTGAAAATGACAAACGTGTCCCTGAAGCAGAACTCTACAGCCGACTTCAGAAAAGCTGCGTGATCAAACGCATTCCATCAAAAGCTTAAGAGCACTCATCACACATCTGCACTACAGACAAGAGCACAGGGACACGTCCTAATTATCAAAATCAGGTGTTTTGTTAGGTGGCTTAGTGGTTAGCATGTTTGAACCGGATTCCCGGTTCAAATCCCCATTTGGGTGGAGTTTCCATGTTCTCCCCGTGTTCGCGTGGGTTTCCTCCAGGTTCTCCGGTTTCCTCCCACAGTCCAAAAACATGGATCAAGTCAATTGAGTTCTCCAAATTGCTCCATATAGAGTGTGTTTGTGTGAGTGAGTGTGTGCACAGTGATAGATTGGCGTCCTGTCCTGGGTCTATCTGCCCAGCGCCGAGACGTTCTCCCCTGGATGGGCATGGGGAACCCCACCGTGACCCTAATAGAGGATAAAGCGGGAGATAATGAATGGATGGATATATGTTTGGGATGAATGAGCCTCACAGAAAATTCGGCCACGACAAAGATCTCATTGTCTAATCTTAGTGGTTAGCATGTTCTCCTCTCAGCGCTAGGGATTCCCGGTTCGAATCCCAATCTGGGTGGAGTTTCCATGTTTCCCCCATGTCTGTGTGGGTTTTCTCCGGGTTCTCCGGTTTCCACCCACAGTCCAAAAACATGGATCAAGTCAATTGAGTTCTCCAAATTGCCCCATATAGAGTGTGTCTGTGAGTGAGTGTGTGCCCAGCGATAGATTGACGCACTGTCCTGGGTGTATCTGCCCAGCGCCCGAAACGTTCTCCCCTGGATGGGCATGGGGAACCCCCCCGCGACCCTATTATAGAATAAAGCGGAAGATAATGGATGGATGGGTGGAAGGTGTTTGGTTAAGTCTCATCACCTCAGATGTATGAAACCAAGCCGCACCCCCGTCTCTCCCACTGTTCCCAAAACCGGTAAGTGGCCACGCCTCCGTGCCTAAATCACGAATCATCTACATTACATTTACATTACATTACATTACATTAGATAGTTTGTGTTTTTGCACTTTATTTGACTGACAAGACGACTGAAGGACCACAAGAACTAAAATGTTCCACTTTCATTTACAGTGGGAGGATGAATATTTTTTACAATGTCAAACTCAAAATTCATTTGCTTCATTTGCCAAGTAGCCATTAAAACTAAACTAAAGTTTTCGCCATTCTATTTGCTGGAATGTGTGTAATAAAAGAGCAATTTCTGTGAAAATGGCAATCCGAAGCCATATTTTTTCTATGCTGATTGGACAATACTAACATGATGTGTGTTAACAGGTTTTAATTCATTCATTCATTATCTCCCGCTTTATCCTCTATTAGGGTCACGGTGGGGTTCCCTATGCCCATCCAGGGGAGAACGTCTCGGGCGCTGGGCAGATAGACCCAGGACAGGGCGCCAATCCATCGCTGGGCACACACTCACTCACACAGACACACTCTATATGGGGCAATTTTTGAGAATTCAATTGACTTGATCCATGTTTTTGGACTGTGGGAGGAAACCGGAGAACCCGGAGGAAACCCACGCGGACACGGGGAGAACATGGAAACTCCACCCAGATGTGGATTCGAACCGGGAATCCCTAGCGCTGAGAGGCGAACGTGCTAACCACTAAGCCACCGTGCCACAGGTTTTAATATAAAAGCCTAAAAAAAACGATTAACCCTGGTAGATCTCGATGACCTGTCCAATGGAAAAGTAGATCTCGGGCCAGAAAAGTGTGGGCACCCCTGCATTAGACTTTACATTAACCTATTCCCAAAATTTAATCTCAATAATGAGCATCTGGATGAACCGTACCGTACCAGGTGACATGGCATCAGCCGACTGGGGAATAAATTTTAGGGCCACGCCTTAAAAATTCAGATCTGCTCCAGAATTTACAAAGACGACTTGCTGCCTCTATGGCTCTAACCATCATGATCACATGGTTACATCAGGTTCTCAGCACTGAAGAACCACATCAGTTTGGTTGCTTTAGAACAGCTTGGGACAGCTGCCCTGATGAATCAGGATTCTGGGGGAATGGAGATGTTTGGAAATGCCACAGGTCCACCACGTTCTGGTTCTGACTCGGTCTCAGACATGGCGTGTCCTCTCCTGAACCATCCTCTTTCGATGGTTCCCCCCCGATTTGTTTAGGTTTTGGATATATTCTGTAACTAAGCAACCCACCACACAGTAGATTCTTGGCTTCCTGTCCAAACACGCACATTGCTATTGTGTGTGTGTGTGTGTGTGTGTGTGTGTGTGTTGTGTGTGTGTATGCTCGTTCAGCAGGTTCAGTTACAATATGATGCTAAACGATTAGAATGAGCAGCACTGATTTCCACAACATGAAAGCAGACCAAAGCAAACGAACGCAGAAACACTGCCGTTTAACTTTACAATCCTGACCGAGAACACAGAGCAGCCAGACCTGCTGGTCCACTTCACATGTTTGTTTTGAACACACACACACACACACACACACACACACACACGTGCACATAAACACAAACACAGACGCACATGTGCACAATCCTCCCTCCTACACACACAAAAACAACCCTACCACACACACACACCTCTCCCTCCTACACACACACACCTGTACTACGACCAACTCTCCTACACACACACACAACCCTACACACACCACATAGACAACTCTACTACAACCAACTCGCCAACACACACACACACACAACACTCCACCCTACACACACACCACAGACAACTCTACTACAACCAACTCGCCAACACACACAACTGTACTACGACCAACTCTCCAAAACACACACACACACACACACACACACACACACACACACACAACCCTCCACATAGACAACTCTACTACAACCAACTCTCCAACACACACACACAAAACCCTCCACCCTGCACACACACCACATAGACAACTCTACTACAACCAACTCTCCAACACACACACACACAACCCTCCACCCTACACAGACAACTCTACTACAACCAACTCTCCAACACACACACACACACAACTCTACTACAACCAACTCTCCAACACACACACACACAACCCTCCACCCTACACAGACAACTCTACTACAACCAACTCTCCAACACACACACACACACAACTGTACTACAACCAACTCTCCAACACACACACACACACAACTCTACTACAACCAACTCTCCAACACACACACACAACTGTACTACAACCAACTCTCCAACACACACACACACAAAACCCTCCACACACACCACATAGACAACTGTACAACCAACTCTCCAACACGCACACACAACTCTACTACAACCAACTCTCCAACACACACACACACAACCCTCCACCCTACATGCACACCACATAGACAACTCTACTACAACCAACTCTTCAACACACACACACACATAACTGTACTACAACCAACTCTCCAAAACACACACACACACCACATAGACAACTCTACTACAACCCTCCCGATCCTACACACACAAAACTCTTTCCTACAACACAAACTGAAGGACAACTCTAGTACAACCCTCCATAAAACACACACCTTTTGTACAACCCTCCCTCCAAAACACACATAAGCACACAGCCCTCCCACAACCAACCCTGATTCCCACAACCGCACACACACTTGTTTTTATGCATCGTGGGGACTTTACATAGACTTGTACACTAATTACTTAACTAATTACTACTAATTACATAAATATTACGACACTAATAATAACCATACATGATTTTACATGACAACTTAATGAGTTTCATGCTGAGACGATTATATGAGGTCCTCACAATGCAGTGTGTAAACATTACCACAATGTTATATATGCCCCCCCACCTCCCACACACACACACACACACACACACACACACACACTAAACCCACTCTCCTACACAAACACAACACACACACATCTAGTAAAACCAACCAAACCCACACACACCCCTCCCACAGCCAACCCTAATTCCCACCACCTCACATACACTTGTTTTTATGCATCGTGGGGACATTACACTAATTACTTAATTACATAAATACTACTAGACTAATAATAACCACAACATGATTTAACATGACAACTTAATGATTTTCATGCTGGAGACATGGTTACTTGAGGTCCTCACAAGGCAGTGTATAAACAGTTACCACAATGTTATATACCCCCCACCTCCCACACAGACTCTAAACCCTCTCTCCTACAACACAAACACGGACAACTCTAGTAAAACCAACCTAACACACACAAACACACACACACACACACACACACACACACACACACACAACCCTCCCATGACCAACACTTATTCCCACAACCTCACATACACTTGCTTTTACCTCATGTAATCGTCTCCAGCATGAAACTCATTAAGTTGTCATGTAAAATCATGCTGTGTGGTTATTATTAGTGTCGTAATATTTACGTAATTAGTAGTGACTAGTGTATGAGTCGGGCGGCACGGTGGATTAGTGGTTAGCACCTTCGCCTCTCAGCGCTAGGGATTCCCGGTTCGAATCGGAGTGGAGTTTCCATGTTCTCCCCGTGTCCGCGTGGGTTTCCTCCGGGTTCCTCCCACAGTCCAAAAACATGGATCAAGGTCAACTGAATTCTCCAAATTGCCCCATATAGAGTGTGTATGTGTGTATGTGCCCAGTGATGGATTGGCGCCCTGTCCTGGGTGTATCTGCCCAGCGCCCGAGACGTTCTCCCCTGGATGGGCATGGGGAACCCCACCGCGACCCTAATAGAGGATAAAGCGGGTGATAATGAATGAATAGTAGTGACTAGTGTATGAGTCGGGCGGCACGGTGGAGCACCTTCGTCTCTCAGCGCTGGGGATTCCCGGTTCGAATCCCCATCTGGGTGGAGTTTCCATGTTCTCCCCGTGTCCGCGTGGGTTTCCTCCAGGTTCTCTGGTTTCCTCCCACAGTCCAAAGACATGGATCAAGGTCAAATGAATTCTCCAAATTGCCCCATATAGAGTGTGTATGTGTGTGCCCAGTGATAGATTGGCGCCCTGTCCTGGGTGTATCTGCCCAGCGCCCAAAAGCCCAGTGCTTTCTCCCCAGGATGGGCATGGGGGAACCCCCCCCCCCCCCTCAGACCCTAATAGAGGATAAAGCGGAAGATATGGATGGATTGATGGATAGTGTATGAGTCGGTGTAAACAGTTACCACAATGTGATATATATGCCCCCCCCACACATACACATACACACACACACACACACACACACACACACACACACACACACACACAATGATGACATGAAAAGTGAAATGAATTTTCCATAGGGCTTCAGTCTGTGTGAAAGGATCTTACCACTGCTCCCACAATCTGCACATGAAAGCAGCTCTTCAGGCCTCTTGTCTCGATTGGACTCCTTCGTGCCCAAACAGAAGCTGCATAAAGGTATCGGGTCAGCGCGAGGCTAGAGACAAAGAGAGAGAACAAACCCAGTTAACACTCCGTCTGCGACTATTCACGCTGCTTTTCTTTGCAGAGAAGCGGAATCCGGGAGCCCTGCAGGCTATACATTATTTACACACCTCCTGATGAAATGACTCTCAGAACATGTACATCTGCTTAAAAGAGCTCGTACCGCAGCGCTGCGAGACGGTTAAAGGGCAACCGTTCCACTTTCTGTACGCCTCTCTGAACATTAATCAGATAGAAAACATCAGGACTGCCGTACATCTGTTCATTAAATTAATTAGTGTCTTAATTCCGTTTCCTAATGCGCTCTGGCCACTTTATTAGGTACACCTCTGTTTGTTTGTACACATTGTCCATTTGATTATTTCCACCTTCATAAAGATGCAGTTCCACAGTTACAGACTGTAATCAGAATCTAATTTATTAACCAACAACACACACAAACACACACAAACACACACAAATACACACACAATTATTCTATGGTTCTAGAGGCTCACAATGCACAAAAAGGGCAAACATTTTAGATACACTTATTCTAGCCATACATTCATTCACACACACCCTTTTACTCTCACTCTCTCAAACTCACCCTCTCACCTCATTTCTTCTCTCTCCACCTCTCACTCACAGACACCCTTTCACTCTCATAATCTCCAACACTCACCCTTTCACTTTCTCTCACACTTACCTTCTCACCCAATTTCTCTCTCTCCCTCACACACACACTCACAGACACAGCCTCTCTCTCTCCCTCACACACAGACACACACCCTCTCTCTCTCCCTCACACACACACTCACCCTTTCACTCACACAGACACACACCCTCTCTCTCACACACAGACTCACCTTCTCACTCACACACACCCTCTCTCTCTCCCTCACACACACTCACCCTCTCACTCACACAGACACACACCCTCACACTCACACACACACTCACCCTCTCACTCACACAGACACACACCCTCTCACTCACACACAGACTCACCCTCTCACTCACACACAAACTCACCCTCACACAGACACACACCTCTCTCTCGCTTTCCCTCACACACACACAGACTCACCCTCTCACTCACACCCTTTCACTCTCACCCTCTTTCACACACAGACTCAACCTCTCACTCACACACCCTCTCTCTCTCTCTCTCACACACACAGACGCACACCCTTTCACTCTCTCGCTCACCCTTTCACAGACTCACCCTCTCACTCACTCCAGCAGCACCGCACCGCACCACGGTGTCTGATCTGTGCACCAAAGGGAAGAGACTATTGGGGTTTCAAATCCCAGGTCCAATGAAGTTACCAATGTGGGTCCTTGAGCAAGTCCCTTAACCCTCATTGCTCCAGGGATGTTGTGATTAACTCTGTGTTCACCTTGTAAGTCGCTTTGGATAAAAGCATCTGATAAATGACGCAATGTAAATTTAACTGGAACTGATTAAAATTTTGGACACGCCTCCTTTTTGCTCCATGTTCTCAGTTCCACTTTCTGTAAAGATGGACTTTGTAGTTCTCCAATTCCAGACTGTAGTCCAACTTTTTGTGTTCTACGGTACATACTGTGTACTCTGTTCTAATGGTCAGGACCCCAATAGTAGCACCACAGAGCAGGGATTATTTGGTTGATGCATTATTCCTATCCCAGCAGTGTCACTGAGGTGGAGAAATGAAACTACACTAACACCCCCTCACCACATCAGTGTCACTGCAGAACTGACAAACAATCCACCACCTAAATGATACCTGTTCTGTGATGCTGCTGACCAATAGAGAACAGAACACAGATGTTCTACTGTCTGTAATTGTAAAACTACAAAGTCCATCTATATGCGAAGTGAAGGAAATAGATAATGTTGCAAGAAGGGGGTGTGCCCAAACTTTATTTGACCTGTATATAATAATCTATAGCATCACACAGACAGACCTTTAAATCGTTCATGAAGTAAAACATCACAACTGCAAACGTCTGGAAAACCTTCAGTACTTAAGTTTGTACGGAGTCAAACCTTTCCATAAAAACCAAAACTCCTTCAACTTCAGTTGGAATGTTCTCTCACGTCTCTGTAAAAGGCCTGTAATTGCTTGACGAGCATGGCTCAGCCTCCGTAGCTTGATTATATCCGACCTACAGCGTCGTTATAAAGTGCTCTGGGTTTATTCCTGTTCGACTTTTCAGTTCTGACTCAGCCGCAGCGCCTCAGACGTATAGATCCAACTGAGATCATGGGCTTACGGTCTGGACATCACGACATCAATGCATTAATAACCCGTTTAGCGGCCGTACCAACAATGCAAATCATAATCTGGAGGTTAATTGTTGCTTAAATCATTAAACATAAGCAGTCATCACTATTCAACATTGTGCATTTGGGTAAAGAACTAGTTAACGGTGTATTTACTTAAGCAGAAGTTTGTTCTGTGGAGTGGCCACGCCTTTGCACTTATTATTAAGTCCTTGGATTAAAAAGGGCGGCACGGTGACAATGGTGGCTCCACTGTACCATACCGGCAGGAAGGGCTGGATTCCTGTGCAGGGTGGACTGGTGAGCTGATCGGGGTGAGCCTTATGAACACGGAGACTGACTCCAGCACCTCCACCACCCTGAAGGTGACGAACAAGCGGACCATCGTTACTAGGGGTGCCAATCTCTCAGTGTCTGGCGATTCGATTGGATTCCGATTTTTGAGGTTGCGACTCGAAATCGATTTATCAGTTCAAATGGTCTTTAAATTTTATTTAAATGATGTGATTGACAAGATGAAACGACGATGTTAACAAATAGAACATTTATTTAAAACAATACTATCAGGTTCCTTCCTATATCAAATCTTTTTGCATCATTTTATATTTATCCAAAAATAGGATTGCGCTAAATTAAAATGAGCAGTATCAGGTTAGCTTAGCTGCCTGGCTTTTTCTTACATAAAAAACATCAATGAACAAATAATTCTAAATATATTAATACAAAAGTTTACCACGGCGCATTAACCTTTAATCAAAACTAAAATACAGACTTTACAGGCAGATTTTGCAAATCTTTAAAACTTAACAATAAAAAAATTAAAAAATAATACATAATTCAGTCTTTTTAACTATATTGAATCAACAATAGCTACATTTTCAAAACTTAACCTTAAATATTAAATATATTTTTCAACTTTTCAAACTATTTTAGCTCAGGGTGATGTTGCGCCAAACGGGCTCGCGCATTTGTCGTATTTCCAAAGAACCTCAATTTCATTTGACACTCATTTGTAGACATTGTAGAATCCAATTGTGCCCAAACACTGGCTTTTAATGATGACGGGGCGGGTCGAATCCCGCTCTCCCCCTGCTCCATGCTAGCGGGAGCTGGTTAACAAGCATGCTACAGGTGGCCGAGCAGATACGTAATGCGATATGCAGTACACTCGGGAGGGGGCGACAAAATAAAACTTAAACGCATTTTTTAAAATCGATTTTTGGGCATTTTGAGTCGATTCAGAATCACCAGAACAACGAATCGCGATCCTTTGAGAACCCGGAGAAAACCCAGGCGGACACAGGAGAACATGGACACTCCACCCAGATCAGGATTCAAACCTGGATCCCCAGCGCTGAGAAGTGGATGTGCTAAGCACCATGCCATCACGCTTAGTGGCAGTAAATTAAAACCCAGGGTGATGGACGGTAATTAACGCACCAGCCAGAGGTTCCACTAACGTTCTATGTGCAGCAATATAAAAAGGGAAACCCAGGAGGTGGAGACTTTGCAGCTACACCATTTACGTTACCATTTAGTCATTTAGCAGACGCTTTAATCTGAAGCGACTTTTAACCCAACTTGATGGTTGGGGTCAGAGCACTGTGTTGATAACAACCCCCCTGCTGCAATGAGGGTTAAGGGTCTTGCTCAAGAACCCACATTGGTAACTTCAGTGGACCTGGGATTTGAACCCACAACCTTCAGATTGACAACCCAACAACCTAAACACTGAGCTACCTCACCCTGCATTTTATATTTAATGCAATAAGACCCGTCTGAGAAATCCTGCCTCTGATCCTCGTTGTGTCCCGAACTGGGACCGCAACCTAATGGCTCCAAAATAGCAACAATATATTAAAAAACAGAAGTTCGTAAAAACTTCTTCACGTTCCAGATTTATACTAAAGTTAAAGTAAACAAGCGCGTCGTTAAAAACGTCTTACTTATTCTGGATTTTAATGACAAAGTCAACTTTGCGGGGTTATGGCACGCCACTAATCTTCATTTCCTTTTTCCGTAACGCGGCCTTGTGCGCTCTGAAAATACAACGCGCAGACACGCAGAGCGCAAAGCAAACATTTCGAGTGCACGCTCCACCACAGCGGTAATTTATAGCCTGGTGAACCGTGCAACAGGTCAAGCTGCAAGATGACAGGTGAGGCCTGAAAATACCCGTCATGTAGCAACTACAGAGAACAGAACACACACCGTTCTACAGATAATGTTACCACCAAATCACACTGCCACTCATTTCAGCTCGATGGTACATAGAGATGGAACCAAGAACATGACCTCACACCCAACGCAGCACGCAAATAGACTGGACCTGCAGATCCGGCTGATTCAGTTCAATCTAATCGCACGGTCATCACGAGGGATGAGACGATTCATCGTTTTGCAATTAACCGCAATTAAAAATGTTACAGTGAGTTAATCTTAAAAGAATTTTTTTTCAACTTTGTCACGATGAAACTTATTCTTCCATAAAAACCTCTGGAGGATCGAGTTGGTTGAGAATAAGCGACGTCATTGATCACTAGAGATGAGATGATAATATAAATGAATTATAATTATACCTGTATTTTGTAATAAATTACTTATAAATAAATATTGACCAAATAAATGACAAAATAAGTGCCAAAAATTATGTGTACAATTTACGGTTTATTGCATTCATTCATTATCTTCAAATGTCCCATGTCCATCCAGGGTAGAACATATCAGGCGCTGGGTAGATACACCCAGGACAGGGCGCCAATCCTTCACTGGACACACACACACACACACACACACACACACACACACACACACACTCTATAAGGGGCAATTTAGAGCATTCAATTTACCATGAATCTATTTTTTTTCGACTGTAGGAGTAAACAGAACGAAGAGGAAATGGGAAGAACATGAAAACTCAGATTGGGATTCGAACCTGGATTCCCAGTGCTGAGGGGAGAACATGCTAACCAATAAACCATTCATGGTTTCTTATGTTTGTTTATGTAATGTAAACACAAATAACATTTTGTTATAGAAAAAAAGACAATGCCGGGCTTTTGCTGAATATAAACTCAAAATATTGTTTAGAACAAGAACGTTGGGAGAGAACGTTTCGGGCGCTGGGCAAATACACCCAGGACAGGGCGCCAATCCATCACTGGGCACACACTCCCTCACACACACACTCTATATGGGGCGATTTGGCGAATTCAATTAACCTTGATCCATGTTTTTGGACTATGGTAGGAAACCGGAGAACCCGGAGGAAACCCACGCGGACACGGGAAGAACATGGAAACTCCACCCAGATGGGGATTCGAACCAGGAATCCCCAGCGCTGAGAGGCAAACGTGCTAACCACTAAACCACTGTGCCGCCCCACCTCGTTAATACAACATAAAATATTAAATAATATTGTAAAAAATGTTTGAAAAAAATTGCTTCTTTTAAAAGACCATGATCCATTCATTATCTTCTGCTTTATCTTCTATTAGGGTCGCGGGGGGGCGTTCCCCATAACCATCCAGGGGAGAAAGTATCAGGCGCTGGGCAGATACACCCTGGATAGGGCGCATTCACCTTGAATCCATGTTTTTGGACCGTGGGAGGTAACCGGAGTACCCAGAGGCGAACGTGATACTCCGTTAAACTTCATTTTCATCTCCATTTGGAAGAAAACTAGTTTTTTTTTTTCCGTAAGAACAAAATAAGCGTGTGCTGCAAGGGGAAGAGTCTGAAAGCGAAATCCGTGTGAGCCTCGTTCACAACGTGTTAACTACTTCACTGCTAAAATTACCCAGAGCAATCGGTTCAGTCAACAGAAGCTTCAGTGACGTACAGTACAAAACGTACAGCTTTAATGTCAGACTACTGCAAGCGGGCTTTTTCTTTGAAGCTTTAACAGCATCCACTCATCTAATAAGACCTTCTGCAGGGTCTGAAGTGTCTGAGAGAATTTTGGCTCATTCATCTGGAGGAGTATTTATAAAACTGATGGGGGATAAGAGCTGCCTCACAGTCTCCATTCTAGTTCATTCCAAAGGTGTTTAATAGAGTTGATGGCAGGGTTGTGGGGAGGTCGGGCAAGGTCTTTTACACCAACCCTGCCTTTAAGACCTGGGGGACTGTAATAGTGGAACACACGTTCAAGTTCATTAATTTATATTGCACTTTTTATAATAATATAATAGTAAATTGGCTCAATGACGGTGGCAAACAAATATAAATCCCGGTTATTGGTGCTTTTTAAAGGAAGAAACCTGGGAAGGACCATGGTTTAGTGGGAGACGACTCCTCCTTGAGGGGCTGGGCAGGGGGCATTTACATCCAAAATCATCGAAAGCACAGAAGGAAGTGCTTGATGCTAATGAGACTGAATAAAACACTTCAAATCCAATAGCCATTGATTAAGAGGTTTATATCAATACTTGTCTATACTGTGTATATATGGGGATATTAATACACCAGGATCATGCCCAGAATCATTGGGCATGAGGTTCCCCATGCCCATCCAGGGGAGAAAATTTCGGTCGCTGGGCAGATAGACCCAGAACAGGGTGTCAATATATCACTAGGCACACTCACTCAGAAAAATGCAGTATATGGGGCAATTTAGAGCATTTCATTTACCTTGAAACCATGTTTTTGGACTGTGGGAGAAAACCGGAGAGTAAACCAACGGGGAGAACATGGAAACCCCATTCAAACCTAGAACCCTGGTATAAGAGGTGGGTGAGCTATGGTCCAAACAACCAAACAAAGAAACCAATAGAACACTACAGAATTAAAATAATACATTTTAAAATCTATAAAATAATTGGATCTGAAACACGGTGGCTTAGTGTTTAGCATGTTCTCCTCTCAGCGCTAGGGATTCCCGGTTCAAATCCCCATCTGGGTGGAGTTTCCATGTTCTCCCCGTGTCCGCGTGGGTTACCTCTGGGTTCTTCAGTTTCCTCACACAGTCCAAAAACATGTATCAAGGTCAAGTGAGTTCTCCAAATTGCCCCATATAGATTGCGTGTGCGTGAGTGTGCCCAGTGATAGATTGGCGCCCTGTCCTGGGTCTATCTGCCCAGTGCCCGAAACGTTCTCCCCTGGATGGGCATGGGGAACCCCCCCCCCCCCCGTGACACTAGTAGAGGATAAAGCAGAAGATAATGGATGGATGGATCTGAAACTCAGTAAGGTTCTTTATTCAAACAGAGAACTTTAAAAAAAAAAAAAAAAAAAAGTTTCTCACAAAGTCAACTCCAGTCCAACATGTCACAACATCGTCCTGAAAGCGTACATTGCCGTTCATTCAGCTTCCACGTGAAAAACAACGCTAATACAATAAGCTCGACTGGACGCATTTCAAAAGAACTAAATCCTGAACAGGGAAAAGCCCCACCAAGACAGCTCTACAGGATGTTTGATTAAAGGACAAAAAATAAAAAAAAAGTTCACGACACTGCTCTGATCCTCTCCGTTTTTATTACCACACCAGTCACAAAGTCAAACCAACATGTTCCAGCTTCTGCTACGGCGCCACACAATGGCTCCAGAAGGAGACAAGAACAAAAACAACCGTCTCTTGAGGTACAGTCAGAGAGAAAGAGCAAACATTCACCCCCCCCACCAGCTTTTCAGCAAGAGACAGGCCGTTTCATCAGGGGACGCGAAATGAGCTACTGATCAGCCATCAGAAATCCCAAACCCAACGCGGGGTCCCATCTCTGGAGATCCGGAGTGCCTCGGCTTCCCGCTCGGCTGCTTTTGGCCTATAAATATCCCGCGCGTGGTGGTGCGAGATCTACTGAGAGTAACGTTAGCCTAATTGTTTTATGCAACAGGCAATCAATCCCCCCAGAGATCCATTTATAACAGCGACAGGCCATCAGCTTTCAATTGGGTCATGAATATCCATGTCACTTTTGTTACTCGAGTGACAGTTAAGGGGAATCAAATCAATGTCCTATGAACAGTACATGACCCACTTCATTCACGTGAGGGCCGTTTTGTCCAGAGAAATTAATCTCCACTCGACGATGTGACCCCATTTCCCCGGTTTCGGAAGACAATGAGGCATTTAAATAATGAATGCAGAATCCCAGCGAATTAAACAGAGACCGATGACTAATACAAATAATACCTACCTAATGTGCTCTTATAAAAAAAAAATGAAAGGATATGTCTGTGTTCCCTATACAAATACACATAGTTGCTTCTATTACCACAAAATTCACATAGTTTCCCTTGGGACACTGTGGAGGTTTGTGAAAGCAAGAAGGTAGGAGAGGACGTGTATTATTGTAAATAAATCACAGGAAAGGAGGGGAGTACACCTCATTCCTCTGATTTATTCACAATAATACACGTCCTTTTGTAGACGTGTTATTACTTATTACTTTTTACTTATTACTTTATTACTTTTGCACGGTTATAAACAAACTGGGTTTAATTCATAAATCTAATCCGTAATCCAGTCCGGTGATCGCTGAGTAACAGGATACAGGGAATCAGTCTGATGTTTATATTACCTTGTATTTGCATTAAATGGTACATGATTAAAAAAAATAATATGTATGACGCATTGATTTAAAAAAATAATAACATGCATATTATAAAATCATATAATAAATCATATTATAAATCAGACCGGCAGAAATCCAACGCTGAAGCAATCAGCACATAACACTAATCTCAAACCTGTTGCCGGGTTTACGTACCAAACACCCCCATAGGTTACGGCTTTATTATTTTATTAAGTATATGTTTCAGTCTTCATTAACCCTTTCCACACTTGTATTAACACTTCATAAGCTCTTATACACTTTTTACAATTTTCTAGATTTCAAAATTTTGGGTAAATAAAAAAAAACAAAAAATATGAAATAAACAAAAAGCAACCAATTTTACACTCTTACAGCAGAAGAAAGAGGCTAATAAATTAATAGCAATAATAAAATAATAGTGAAATAATAGCCACCAGGTTACACGTGACACAGTGGCTTAGTGGAACCAGGTTCAATTCCCAATCTGGGTGGAATTTCCATGTTCTCCCTGTGTCTGTGAGTATATATATATATATATATATATATATATATATATATATACACACACACACAGTATGTATATATATATATATATATATATATATACACACACAGTATATATATATATATATATATATATATATATATATATATATATATATATATATATATATATATAAGTACACTGAGTGTGTGCCCAATGATGGATTGGTGCCCTGTCCTTGGTGTATTTGCCCAGTGCCCGAAATGTTCCCCCCCTGGATGGGCATAGGGAAACCCCCCCCCCCCCCCCACACACACACACACACACAACCCTAGTAGAGGATTAAGCAGAAGACGATGAGATGAGATGAAGAGTATCAGCACAAAGATGAAAGTATCTGCAACTTGTTGCAACCAGTATGGGAAAGGCCCAGTTCCCTTTGGCATGAACAGGAACAGAGCATAAGCCAGGCTCGCCAGTGGGCAAAAATTTGCCCCCACCCCGAGAAAATCTTGTTCAAATCATTCCAAAGCACACTGGAAGTGTTTATACCTGCAAAAATTTATTGTGTGGGGGGGCATACTTTGAATTGGATCTTATAAAAGTAGGTGTCCTGAAGAGTTTGTCAATATTGTGCAGCTTCCTCCAGACATTGGCTCGTCAATAAAGTTGCAGCTTATGGAGCGTTTTCGAACCTTCAAAACTGCTCAGCTGGTTGTGTTTTACTACTTTGATAGTTAAATTTTTCTCTGCATCAATGAAACCGGAGCTGAAGCCCAGGCCGGGGCACTTTCATTCGAAATGTGCCGACATCAGCGATGTGCTGCTGTGAAAAGCCTCCTGTTTTAGCAGCTTTAAACTCAATATATCTTCTGTCTCCATCTCTTCCGATGTGGCTTTAAGTTTAATTTCTGTCTAGATCCATTTCTGTGCTGTAAACATGGTGCTTAATGGGCTCCGGTAAAATATTACAGGCTCTCCTATAATCCACAGCGGCGTACACTGTCTGCAGTGAGGAGTGCAGGAGGACGGCGTCGTTCACTAATCACAGCATCCACATGAAATGGATTCAGAGCTTTACTGTGAGGTTTGTCATGGATGTTGATGGAGCGACGAGAGGACACAGTCATTTCAATTTATATTTAGCCACATGAGATAAATCCCTTATATGAGTATTGACAGTATCATTTCAACCGTGCACCACAGTCCCTGTACTCCTGTGACATCACCGAAGCTGTATGGAACAACGGTCTAAATTAGTTTAATCAGACAATGAAAAGAGGAAATGTGCTTCCCCAATAAAGGAACATTTCAATAGTTCATAGAACCACTGCAGACAGCACAACATCTTTGTGTCTGTATATGCACTAGGGTGGCATGGAGGCTTAGTGGTTAGCATGTTCTCCTCTCAGCACTAGGGATTCCCGGTTCGAATCCCAATCTGGGTGGACTTTCCATGTTCTCCCCGTGTCTGCGTGGGTTTCCTCCGAGTTCTCCGGTTTCCTCCCACAGTCCAAAAACATGGATCAAGTCAATTGACTTCTCCAAATTGCCCCATATAGAGCGTGTTTGCGCGAGTGAGTGTTTGCCCAGCGATAGATTGGCGCCCTGTCCTGGGTGTATCTGCCCAGCGCCCGAGACGTTCTCCCCTGGATGGGCATGGGAAACCCCACCGCGACCCTAATAGAGGATAAAGCCGAAGATCATGGATGGATGGATGTATATGCACTAGGGCCGCATATGCACTAGTTCTGAAGTGAATCAACGGAACGGTGCAACGTAACACTATGAGAACCAGAGCAGCTTCATGCTGTTTTTGGTTGTTAACTGGATGATAACAGTGATGGAGAACGTGTGTTACTTTATATTTTGGTCTAATTATCTTAAGCAGGGTTTAAATGTGCTTAATAACTACATACAGCTTGCAGACAATGGTTGTAATTAATGATCAAGATTCACATTTTAATTTTCTGACAGTATGAGTAAAGACACTGCCCCCTATGGGAGTGAGGGAGGATGAGGTAACATATTACAGCTACACGAATTTGTGTAATTTAGTATTTTTTCACATTATGCTATATATTGCTATTTGGGCGACTTTGATGCCTTAAACTCATACTGTAAATAAAACCAGACATTTATTGACCTGCTTAATAAAGACATTGAAATTTTTTTTTTTATTTATCCGATTCATCGATTAATCAAAAAATAATAATCGACCGATTAACCGATCAAAATAATAATCGTGTAGCACTTTTAGAACCGTTCCAACATAAAACCTGTCCTTTTGCATTGAGATCTCTTAAATGCTTATAACATAAAAACAGAACGTCACGTTCTCCTGTGCTTAGTGTTCCACGTTTAAGCCTCCATCATTACAGAGGTTCAGTCGTCCCTGCAGATTTACTTCTTTCACATCAAGATTAGACTCATTTCTGAATAAGCATCTACTCATCTTTCATTACAAGCCATAATGATCTCCTGGTTGGACTAACGCAGCACACCGGTTGCGGTTGGATCTTTTTAACAGATCTGGAGCTCTGCCGCTGGTCTGCTGTTCAATCACGTCACCCAAATCCGTGCAACTCCAACCCTAACCTCTTATATTAGTGTTCAGTAGTTGCCCTCATTCAGTACACAGCAAAAAGGACAATCTCTGGATCTGTGCTACGTCACCTACACACCGCTTTCCATACATCCAGCATCACGCTTACTCAGCATGTTGTAGTGATGAGTGCGGTGTTGCTTTAGCCTCACTGTGATGCCAATACTTACTCCACATCTTTCATCACTGCTAAACGCCGGAACGATCTCCCTACCTCGGTCCATAATGTTAATTCAAGCCCTCATCCTATCCCGGCTTGATTATTGTAATGGGTTACTCGCCGGTATCCCAGCTTCCACAATCAGACCTCTACAAATGATTCAAAACTCTGCAGCCCGACTCGTATTCAACCACCCAAGCGAACTTATGTCTCTCCATTACTCCTCTCTCTCTCTTCATTGGCTTCCTGTAGCTGCTGCATTCAGTACAAGACACTGAATCTGATCTACAGAATAATCTCTGGATCTGCCCCCTCTAACCTTCACTCTATATTTCCAAAATACACTCCGGCTCATTTGTAAGTCGCTTTGGATAAAAGCATCTGTTAAATGACTAAATGTAAATGTATAATACGAAGACATTCAGCGTTTTGAAGTAACATGTTACGATAAATCTGAATAAAATAAAGTTAGAGGAAAATCCATTAAACGGCTGTTCAAATGAAACTACAGCAGCACTGCTGCACTACACCTCCTCACCACATCAGTGTCACTGCAGAATTGACAATAAACAATCCACCACCCAAATGATACCTGTTCTGTGATGCTCCCGGCCAATAGAGAACAGAGAACCAACAGGGGACTAACAACAACAAAGAACAAAGATGTTCTACAGTCTGGAATTGTAAAACTACAAAGTCCATCTATATGGTAAGGGGAGGAAATAGAGAATGGAGCAAGAAGGGGGCGTGTCCAAACTTTTGACTGGTACTGTATAAAAATGCTACAGAAAATATCTGTTAAAGAAAATGTGTCATAGCAAAGTGTATGAATTCTCCCAACACATCCAAACCAAACTGTGAATTAAGAATATTTAAACCCAGAGCAGGTGCCATGGTGGCTGAGTGGTTAGCATGTTCTCCTCTCAGCGCTAGGGATTCCCGGTTCGAAACCCAATCTGGATGGAGTTTCCATGTTCTCCCTGTATCCTAATGGGCATCTTTTGGCTTCCTCCCACAGTAAAAAAAAAACATGGATTCAAGGTAAACTGAATGCTCTAAATTGCCCCATATTTATAGTGTGTGTTTGAGTGAGTGACTGTGTTCCTAGAGGTGGTTGTGGGGTTATGTCTTGGGTGTGCCTGCCCAACGACCAAGGAAAGCAGCAAATACAACACAAATACAACCTCTACAGCACAAGCTTATTGTACAGAGCATCCAGTAATATATTGGGGGGAAGAATTTACAAAGAACCAAACATAGGGTTCCACAGAGAGTCAAATATGGGCATAAAAGAGACTACAATATAATTTATAGAAAGACCGCAATCACCAGGGTGCTTTTAAGCTGGTTACATTTTTTCTAATGTGGTGTGAATGTGATTTTATAGCTGTATCATAAACATAAGCATTAAATAAACAGCATAAAGAGGAGTCCTATGCTTAATGACTATCACAGACGACACATGAGAACGGCAGCCTTAACGCCAGCGGGTCTAAAGATGGAACTCGTTCCCTGCCAAAAGAAAATAGCACCTAGTTGGAAAACATTTCTGATTCTATTCTAAAAACAAATAAAGAACCTGCTGCTGTCAGCAGAAGTTACACCAGCGAGTTCAGGGAAAGTTGAGACACGAGTTTTTTTCTCAAACGCTGCTTTCCTTTGTTTATAGAATGCTGAAGACTGAAAACATTGAATGTAGAGTTTTATGTGTTTCAGAGAGAAAAAAAAAAACATTTACTATACATCCATCCATTAGCTTCCCCTTTATCCTCTACTAGGGTCACGGGGTGGGTTCCCCATGCCCATCCAAGAGAGAACGTTTCGGGTGCTGGGCATATACACCCAGGACAGGACGCCAATCTATCGCTGGGCACACACTCACACACACAAACACACTCTATATGGGGCAATTTGGAGAATTCAATTGACCTTGATCCATGTTTTGGTCTGTGGGAGGAAACCGGAGAACCCGGAGGAAACCCACGCAGACACGGGGAGAACATGGAAACTCCACCCAGATTGGGATCCGATCCGGGCATTCCTAGCGCTGAGAAGCAAACATGCTAACCACTAAGCCACCGTGCCGCCAAATACATACTACTAGTATTATTTTTTTCTTAGAATGGGTAGTTCCAGTTCTTAAATCCGATTGGCTGAGCCAGTTGACCAGTCGTGACAATAACACACCTCTAAACGCTTCACATTCATATCAATGCGTGATACACAACATTTTAAATCATGCATCATAAATGGAATAAACAGTGAGCAGATTCCTGATGAGCACCGTCAGTTCCCCGTTGCTTAGTAATCAATGTTTACTAGACCACATGGATTATGTTGTTTTTAATAAACACAATTATGAATCAAACCTGGTATTTTAATTACAGTATATTCATCATTTTATAAAAGCAATAATGCTCGAGAGGGTGTGTATTATGGTGAATAAATCACAGGAAAGACACACACACACACACACCAGGCTTAATAACAAGTCAGTAATCAGAATAATCACTTTCTAGTGATTTATTCACAATAACACACATCCTCTCATGCTTTATGAAGGGATAGTGCAAAGAAGCTGAGGCAGTGTCTATTAGAACATGGTATCTGTGTATCATTTACCTAAAGCATGGTACAACACAGTGAGAGAACCTGACACATGCATAGACAAACAGCTCATTCACATCACTGAGACAACATACACACCACAGTGTGTGCAGAAAGTACAGCAAATCAGCTCTTAATCACTATTAATAGCTATTTCTGCAGGTGTAGAACCCAAATCTTTTAGTCAAGCATCTAGGACAATTAAAGAGTTCCAAATTTTTGGAACAGTTTAGGGAAGGCCCTTTTTGCATTTGGTCAGACTCATACAAAGCAACTTATAAACAAAGTGTTGATACAGCAGCCCTGGAGCAAAGATGACTACGGGTCTTGCTCAAGAACCCACATTGGTAACTTCAGTGGACCTGGGATTTGAACCCACAACCTTCTGATGGTAAGCCCAACACCCTAACCACTGAGCTACCACACCACCTTTTGTTCAAGCATGCCAGTGCACAAAGCAAGGTTCAATGATGACATGGGTGTGGAGATTTGTTTGATTTGCTCCCACCCACACAGCGTCCTGACTTCAAACCCATCAACTATGAACTAGAACAAAGTTAAACATCAGGGTTTGACCTCACGAATAGTCTTATGGAGTCTTTGTGGGTGGGGTAGCTCAGTGGTTAGGGTGTTGGGCTATCAATGAGAAGGTTGTGGGTTCAAATCCCAGGTCCACTGAAGTTATCGATGTGGGTTCTTTAGTAAGACTCTTAACATTCATTGCTCCAGGGGGCTGCATCAAACCTGCGTTCTGACCCCAACCATCAAGTAGGGATCTGCTAAATGACCAAACCTAAATCCATCCATCCATTATCTTCCGCTTTATCCTCTATTAGGGTCGCGATCGGGTTCCCCATGCTCCAGGGGAGAACGTTTTGGGCGCTGGGCAGATACACCCAGGACAGGGCGCCAATCTATCGCTGGGCACACACTCACTCACACAGACACACTCTATACGGGGCAATTTGGAGAACTCAATTGACTTGATCCATGTTTTTGGACTGTGGGAGGAAACCGGAGAACCCCGAGGACACGGGGAGAACATGGAAACTCCACCCAGATTGGGATTGGAACCGGGAATCCCTAGTGCTGAGAGGAGAACATGACAACCACTAAGCCACCGTGAAATGTAATAAAAAATTTGCAAAATGTTCCAAACGCTTGTGGAAACCCTTTGCAGAGGAGAGGATGCTTTTCCTTTGGACCTCGTTCCACAGAGGAGGATCTGGATGTGTGTACCTGCAAAACCGCCAAACTGAAAGTCTTGCATATGAACTTCATTGCAGTTGTTGGTTTAGCTGTTCCGCTCTGCTTTCGGCGCTGCTCAGTGTAACTGCAGGGACTTTCTCCCCGAGGCGGTGACCCGGCTGAACTCTGCACCACGGCACAAAGCTAAGCATTATTTGTACTTATTACTGCTTTGCTTCAGAACCTCCTCTATTTGCACTGTTCATTCAGGCACAGGATCAATCTCTACAGCGTTTACATTTTTATTAGCAATATTTGCATAAACCAACACACTGCACGCTGTCCGGACAAAAAGAATAACAGAGCTGTGAGGGAGACGGTGTCTCATTCTGATTTATTTAACAATCTCTAATTGAACGTAATCTAATGGAACACATTTCTGTCGCCGGATTTAATTGGAATTGTTTTAGGTTCTTACAGTCATCCATTTCCATCTCACTCTAAACATTGTGTCTGATATGAAAAAAACGATATATTTTTTTAATTGTTTGAGAAATTCATAACTACTGACTTCATAACAACCAACTACTGACTTGTGATGTTCTCATTTGTAAGTCGCTTTGGATAAAAGCGTCTGCTGAATGACTAAATGTAAATGTAAGAAATCTCTTATCTTCTGCTAAATCCTAGGGTCAATGGTTTCCTCCCATGTCCCAAAACATGGATTCAAGGCGAATTGGCTGATTCAAATAGTCGCCTTAGGGGACTATAGTGTATGTGTGTGATTGATGTGTGCCTAGTAATAGACTGACACCCTGTCCTGGGTGTAACGAAACCCATACAGGGATACAGGGAGAACATGGAAACTCCTGCCCTGGATGGGCATGGTAGGGTCCTTACCATGAGGGAACATTTCGGGCGCTGGGCAGTTACACTCAGGACAGGGTGCCAATCTATTACTAGGCACACACTCACTCACACATACGTACACTAAAAAGGGAATATTTAGATCAGCCAATTCACCTTGAATCCATGTTTTTGGACCTGGAGAAACCACGCGGACAGTGGGAGAACATGGAAACTCCATCCAGATTGGGATTCGAACCTGGATCCCCAGCACTAAGAAACAGAAGTGCTAACACCACACCAGCATGGCGCCTGGTTTTAGAAATGGGAATACACTGTTGTAAATCCCATTAAACAGGACTAACCAGACTGAAATGCAGGCGCTCAGGGTTTTAAGTGCTGCCGATATCTACGATATGCTTAACTACACCTGGATGCAGAGCTATGTGAAATTCAAACAACAAACAATCCGAGTCTCAACCTCGTAATAAAGCTTTTGAGATCAGACAGTGCGATTGGATTAAAGCGGAACAGGGCAACCATTGCTTTTTAAGGGCTCACATAGGCTTTTTAAGGACAGTCTATTGTGAGGGATCTAACCAATAGACTGAAGTTCATACTAAATAATGGCAAACAAGCACGACGACACATTTACTTTGCCGTTATTTCACAGATGACTTGAATTTCAAGTGTAACTAAGTGCATGTGCGCATAACCTCCCACATGGACCTGATGAGGGCTGAATAAACCACCCAGAGGACAGGATTCAGCCCCCTAAGGTACATAATACCAGGTCCATCTCAGTAGTGATGTGTTATAAAATTAAGGTCTAAGGTCTGTTGTAGAGAAAGAAAGAAGAAAAAAAAGGGGGGGGGGGGTGCAGCATCATATAATGATCAGGTAGATAATTCTACAGTGTAGTTGGTTTTCTTCTTAACTACTGACTTGTAATGTTCTCATTTGTAAGTCATTTTGGATAAAAGCGTCTGCTAAATGTAAATGTATTTAATTTACAAGTTAGTCTGGACGGTGTTTGGAGGTACAGTCATGGTGGGGAACATCAGTCTGAAGGTCGTGTGTAGGGCTATGACAATGAATCGATAAAATCGATGATCAAAAGTGTCGATAACGAATTTCGTTATCGATTCGTTGGGTCGCACGATTTCTGAGTTAATCGCAATGTTGTAACCGCTTACGTCACCAAAAAAATAGCAGGTTGAACAGAACGAGGAGGCGGAATCTGCGAAACAAGTTGATAAATCGTACAAGTGAAACACAGCATCGCAGAAAACGAACTTCCGTTTAAATCATCAAAACTGCGGGAGCTTCACACCTCACACAAATAAAGAAGGTTGAACATGTGAGCTCTGCGAAAATGAATTGAGCTGCACGTAGCACCACAGTGATGATCCACCACCTAAAACTAAACACTGATGAGGATGAAACAGAACAGCAGATAAATCACTACAATAAAGAGTTTCTTTAGTTTTGAAGTGAATCAACGTAACGGTGCACTCACACTATGAGAACCAAGGCACGCTTCATGCTGTTTTTGGTTGTTAACTAGACAATAACAGTGATGGAGAACGTGTGGTACTTTATAAAGCTCATTTAAACACTGCTTAAGATGATTAAACGAAAATATAAATACATACAACAACGGTGCTAATTAAAGATCAAGCTTCACGTTTTAATTTTCTGACAGTATGAGTAAAGACACTGCACTCTATGGGAGCGACGGGGATGAGATAACATATTACAGCTACACAAATTTGTGTAATTTAGTCATTTGTATTGCGTCAGTGTGTGTGTGTGAGATTTTTTGGGTGACCTAATTGCCTTAAAATCATATTGTAAATAAAACCTTTTATTGACCTGCTTAATAATTCTTCAGTGTATCTGGTTTTCTTCATAACTACTGACTTGTTTGTAAGTCGCTTTGTATAAAAGCATCTGCTAATTGTAGCATTGCAGCAGGACTGCCGTATCCCCCACGACTCGGAAACCAACCATTACATTGGAAACTCAAGCTAACAACTCTTATGGACAATGAATCCCACCCCGCTTATGAGACCCCTTCAGAGACAGGCTGCTAACATTTGTGCAATAACCACCTCAATCATCATGTTTCAGTCCAAAACCATGGATTCAAGGTTAATTGAGTGCTCTGAAATGCCCTCTGTATAGAGTGTGAGTGAGTGTTCCCAGTGATAGGTTGGCGTCCTGCCCAGCGCCTGAAACGTTCCCCCATGGATGGGCATTTTTTTTGTTCGAATTTGGAATTTAACCAACCAATGTTTGTATTTAACCAACAGAAACAAATAAAAATACCGATCAAAAATATCTGAGGCGGCATTTTGGCTTAGTGGTTAACATGTTAGCGCTAGGGATTCCCGGTTCGAATCCCCATCTGGGTGGAGTTTCCATGTTCTCCCCGTGTCCGTATGGGTTTCCTCCCACAGTCCAAAAACATGGATCAAAGTCAATTGAGTTCTCCAAATTGCCCCATATAGAGTGTGTTTGTGTGAGTGAGTGTGTGCCCAGAAATAGATTGCCGCCCTGTCCTGGGTGTATCTGCCCAGCGCCCGAAACGGTCTCCCCTGGATGGGCATTTGTTTTTGTTTTTTTAAAACGTCGAGGAGCTTTCGTAAAACACAGAACAAACACAGATCAGTAAGAACATACAGAGCACGTGTTCAAACTCTGATGTAACTCGTTGTTTTCTCATTCTGCTGATTCGTCTCCAAAACTTAATGCAACATTCTACATAACCGGCATCTGTGTAACCGAGTACTATGGCTTTATTTGCAGTCGTGTTATTCCATCCATCCATTATCTACCGCTTTATCCTCTATTAGGGTCGCGCGGGGGTTCCCCATGCCTATGGGGAGAACGTCTCGGGCGCTGGGCAGATACACCCAGCACAAGGCGCCAATCCATCACTGGGCACACACTCACTCATACAAACACACTCTATATGGGGCAATTTGAGGAAATCAATTGACTTGATCCATGTTTTTGGATTGTGGGAGGAAACCGGAGAACCCGGAGGAAACCCACGTGGACACGGGGAGAACATGGAAACTCCACCAAGATTGGGATTCAAACCCAGGAATCCCTAGCGCTGAGAGGCGAACGTGCTAACCACTAAGCCACCGAGCACCAGTCGTGTTATTATTAATTAAATTTGTGAATATCGTCAAACTATGTCAGTGTAAATGCTGTTGTAGTTCCGCTAAATGCTCTCAAATCGCAAACAGCGGCTTCGCAAGCCACGACTTTAGACAGCGAGCGATGAACCGCTGCTGAAATCTTTATTGAAATCAGAACCCTGATGTCAGAACAAAAATACATGAGGGCAGCATGATGAAAAGCAGCAAGACCTTTAAAGATCACAATCTCGCAAGGCTTTGGAATCTTGGCAGTCCAGCGTGCTGCAAGAGCAGCTTCTCATGCCTCGTTTGGTAAAACGTTCAAAGTATAAACATTTCCAGGTTCCGTCATGTGAGAACATGTCAAAACACGGGTTAGACGCCACTCGCGCTCTGAGGTAAGAAGCAAAACCTCAAACCTGTCAAACGCTGCCATCACAAAGCTCGGCATATTGAAGCAAACTTCACATGGAAAGCGGCACGCTGGTCGAATTAATGATGCAAATGCGTCAACTCGGCAGAAATTCACTTTGTAACAATATGCAAATTCAAATCAAATTTATTAGTCACATGACGTGTGTAGTTATACACGGTACAGCCAGCAGTGAAATTCTTTTCTGACATCTCCACAGAAAGTAAAAAAATGGATTTACAAAAGGATGAAGTAAAATAAAATAAAAATAAAATATATATTTACAATGTGCAATATATATTTACAGTGGACAGCATGGTGGCTTAGTGGTTAGCATGTTCTCCTCTCAGTGCTGGGGATTCCCGGTTCAAATCCCAATCTTGGTGGAGTTTCCATGTTCTCCCCGTGTCCGTGGGGGTTTCCTCCAGGTTCTCCGGTTTCCTCCCACAGTCCAAAAACATGGATCAGGTTAATTGAATTCTCCAAATTGCCCCATAAAGAGTGTCTATGTGTGTGTGAGTGTGTGCCCAATGATGGCTTGGCATCATGTCCTGGGTGTATCTGCCCAGCGCCCGAGACGTTCTCCCCTGGATGGACATGGGGAACCCCCCCGCGACCCTAATAGAGGATAAAGCGGAAGATAATGAATGAATGAATACATATTTACAATGTGCAAATAAACTGTATGGCTGTAAACTTAAAAATTGTTTTGTAAGTTATAATTAAAGTGTGTAGTGCATCTGTGTGCAACTAATGCAGTGCAGGGTTAAAAAGTCGTTTGAGCTGTGAAGGTGTTGTGGGTGAGATTGTGTCCGTTTAGTAACCTGCACAGTGAAGCTAAAGTGGTATTTATGCTTCTATAATGAACGTAAAATAATATTAGCTCAGCAGCAGCTGGTCAGACCATGTGTAGCGGAAATGCTGCACCATCAGTGTCGGTACTGCACAGGAAGTAGGAGGTCGCATGGTAACAATAAGGTGTTATCACAGTTTGGGGGTAAAGAGACACAATTTAGAGGAAGTTCCTCAATTTAGAACAACTTCTTTGCATAAGATGCAGCTTTAAAAGCAAGCTCAATTAGCCCACAGATGAACTGATGAACATGTTTCAGACATTTTCACAGTTGTGTCTCCACCAGTCTCCATTTGTTAGAGCAGAGAAGTCTATCTGATGAACAGAAACCCAAACAATCTGCTCAATGTCAGTGTTCCGGCAGCCGAACAATATCACACTGTAAAGATCTATAGTGCAACGCAACCAGAGATTCAGTCTGGATTTGGAATCGAGCCACGAGGCTGAGGAAGAAATCCCTCAGGAAGCAGCACCAACGGCGCGTTTAATCCACGCTGAAAAAAACATGCAACTCTATCTCTGGAAGAAGTTTTGGCTGAAGGCCTGAGAGAACCCGCAAATGCAATACAGAAAGGACTTTGTACGTCTGGCCTGGTTCAGGAGCCAGGTGTAAGGGGGCCGAGCTGCCACTGTGCCTCTCCCGGTGTAAGGGGGCCGAGCTGCCACTGTGCCTCTCCCGGTGTAAGGGGGCCGAGCTGCCACTGTGCCTCTCCCGGTGTAAGGGGGCCGAGCCACCGCCATGCCACAAGTGCCTCACTTGGTGTAAGGGGGCCAAGCTGCCACTGTGCCTGTCCCGGTGTAAGGCAACCAAGCCACAAGTGCCTCACCCGGTGTAAGGGGGCCGAGCTGCCACTGTGCCTCTCCCGGGGTAAGGGGGCCGAGCTGCCACTGTGCCTCTCCCGGGGTAAGGGGGCCGAGCTGCCACTGTGCCTCTCCCGGGGTAAGGGGGCCGAGCTGCCACTGTGCCTGTCCCGGTGTAAGGCAACCGAGCCACCGCCGTGCCACAAGTGCCTCACTTGGTGTAAGGGGGCCGAGCTGCCACTGTGCCTGTCCCGGTGTAAGGCAACCAAGCCACAAGTGCCTCTCCCGGGGTAAGGGGGCCGAGCTGCCACTGTGCCTCTCCCGGGGTAAGGGGGCCGAGCTGCCACTGTGCCTCTCCCGGGGTAAGGGGGCCGAGCTGCCACTGTGCCTCTCCCGGGGTAAGGGGGCCGAGCTGCCACTGTGCCGCTCCCGGGGTAAGGGGGCCGAGCTGCCACTGTGCCGCTCTCGGGGTAACGGGGCCGAGCTGCCACTGTGCCTCTCCCGGGGTAAGGGGGCCGAGCTGCCACTGTGCCGCTCCCGGTGTAAGGGGGCCGAGCTGCCACTGTGCCGCTCCCGGTGTAAGGGGGCCGAGCTGCCACTGTGCCGCTCCCGGTGTAAGGGGGCCGAGCTGCCACTGTGCCTCTCCCGGTGTAAGGGGGCCGAGCTGCCACTGTGCCGCTCCCGGTGTAAGGGGGCCGAGCTGCCACTGTGCCGCTCCCGGTGTAAGGGGGCCAAGCTGCCACTGTGCCTCTACTGGTGTAAGGGGGCCAAGCTGCCACTGTGCCTCTACTAGTGTAAGGGGGCCGAGCTGCCACAAAGCCTCTCCTAGTGTAGGGAGGCCCGAGCTGCCACTGTGCATCTCCCGGTGTAAGGGGGCTGGGTTCTCCGGTTTCCTTCCACAGTCCAAAAACATGGATTCATAGTAAACTGGCTGCTCTAAATTGCTCCTATATAGTGCATGTGTGCGAGTTAGTGTTTGTCCGGCTATGGATTGACACCCTGCCCTGGGTGCATATGCCCAGCACTTGAAATACCCTACCTATACCCCCCCACCCCGCTCTAAAATGCCCCTATATAGTGCATATGTGTGAGTTAGTGTGTGTCCAGCTATGGTCTGACACTCTGCCCTGGGTACATATGCCCAGCACTTGAAATGCCCTACCTACACCCCCCGCCCCACCCCGATGAGCATTGGGAACTGCCCCATGACCCAAGTACAGGATTAAGACTTTAATTTAATAAGCAGAGACAAGTTTCTCCAAAATGACCCCATGTAATTTAACATAATGCAAAACTAATAAGGACATAATTCATGCTCATTTGTTGCCGCATCATTTATAGAGAATGTTTCATTACCTTTTCGAAGCTCAAACAATCTAAACTAACCTCTGATGAATTCCTTTACACTGTGGATTTCCTCTTCAACGCCAAAACTGGGTCGAATAATCTGCGCAGCTGAAAATCAGCTTTAAATGAACAGCCCTCCAACGCCGGCTTGTTTATTCATTCATCATCAGTCGCTGCTTTTCCCGTCTGGTACATAACGTACCGATTCTGCAGCCCATTCCCACATTACAAATAAGAAAGTGTTTGTACACAGCATGGCCGTGCGCTCCATAAAGAGGCCAGTCTGTCATTAAACCACTAGAAGACCAGCTGAAGCAAGGCTTACATAACTTCATTAACAGCTTGGTAATGAAAACAGATTAAATACCATTTGGTTCTTATGGCAGTTCAAAGGAAGTGACTCCCTCCCACATGATGTAGTTCTCTAATAGACCAGGCTGGAAAGATTTCAGCAGTTTGCTGAGGAAGAATAATTTCATGACCAACAGGTGTCCAGCTGAAAGTCTGAGTAAAGCAGGGCCGCAACAAGCAATCGATAAAAATCGATTAATGAGAAGTCTCGGCAACGAATTTCATTATGGATTCGTTGTGTCGCACGATTTAAGCGTTACTCGCATCGTCGTATCTGCTTACATCACCGGCAGCGCTTCAAAAACACTGAAAAAAATAAGATTAGGAGCGGGTTGAACTGAACGAGGCGGAGCAGAGGTGGAATTTGCGAAACAAATTTAATAAAGTTTAATAAACTCTACAAATGAAACAAGGACGACGCGGAAAAAAGCTTAGGTTTATATACAGCCATCCATCCATTATCTTCCGCTTTATTCTCTACGAGGGTCGCGGGAGGTTCCCCATGCCCATCCAGAAGAGAACGTTTTGGGCGTTGGGCAGATACACCCAGGACAGGGCGCCAATCCATCACTGGATACACTCACTCACACACACACTCAATATGGGGCAATTTGGAGAAATCAATTGACCTTGAGCCATGTTTTTGGACTGTGGGAGGAAACCGGACCATGCGGACACGAGGAGAACATGAAAACTCCACCCAGATTGGAATTTGAACCGGGAATCCCTAGTGCTGAGAGGCAAACGTGCTAACCACTAAGCCACCATGCTGCCCGCTTGCTTGTTTATTTATTTATATATTTATATATATATATAATATATATATATATATATATATATATATATATATATATATACACACATATACATACACACACACACACACACATACATACACACACACACACACAAAAAAAAAATATATATATATATATATATATATATATATATATATATATATATATATATATATATATATATATATATATGGCTTAGTGGTTAACACATTCTCCTTTCAGCACTAGGAATTCCCGGTTCGAATCCTCATCTGGATGGAGTTTCCATCTTCTCCCCGTGTCCGTGTGGGTTTCCTCCGGGTTCTCCGGTTTCCTCCCACAGTCCAAAAAACATGGATCAAGTCAACTGAGTTCTCCAAATTGCCCCATATAGAGTGTGAGTGAGTGTGTGCCAAGTGATGGATTGGTGCCTTGTCCTGGGTGTATCTGCCCAGCGCCCGAAATGTTCTCCCCTTGATGGGCATGGGCATAAGCATGGGCATGGGGAACCCCCCCCCCCGCGACCCTAATATAGGATAAAAGCGGAAGATAATGAATGAATGAATGAAATATATTTAAATATATATCACACATTATGAAATATATCACACATTCTGTAAATCACAGAATGTTTGTGTATATATATATATATATATATATATATATATATATATATATATATATATATATATATATATATATATATATATATACATACACACACACACACACACACACACATACACATACATATACATACATACATACATACATGCACACAAAAACTATACTGCTCATGAATGACATCATTTAGTTTTGGCGCATCCTGTCTCTGAACCTCAGTGTGTGGTCATGTTCTAATCAGTTTATCAAGCAATCCAATAGACACAAAAACAAAACTCGAGAGCTCTCATCCGGTTCATGTGCTGTTTTAAATAGATGCAGATTTTTAACAAATAGGACATAAATAAACCAAGCAGAGTCAACCGACCTACGAACTGATTTACACAGAATGTTTGTTTGTGTTTTACGCCATTTCAGCACATTCAGGCTATTTAATGGTGGTACATGTGTTGTGTCATTTCATCATTTTAATTACGTTATATACGATGTTTCAGGGCGGCACGGTGTTTAGCACGTTTTCTTCTCAGCACTAGGGATTCCCAGTTTGAAT
>JAFMOC010000044.1:385000-427500 GCA_019802505.1 Corydoras sp. C115
TGAGTGAGTGTGTGCCCAGTGATAGATTGGCGCCCTGTCCTGGGTGTATCTGCCCAGCGCCCAAGACATTCTCCCCTGGATGGGCATGGGGAACCCCCCCGCGACCCTAATAGAGGATAAAGCAGAAGATAATGGATGGATGAAAATTATCCAAATATAGTGGCCAAATTAGAGATGCATTTTATTTACAAATAAAAGGGAAAATGATGTGTTGTACATCATAGGGCTGCAACAACAAATCGATAAAATCAATAAAAATCGATTATGAAAAGTGTTGGCAATGAATTTCATTATCAATTCGTAGTGTCACATGATTTACGCATTACTCGCATTGTCGTAACTGCTTATGTCACCTGCAGCACTTCGTCAACACTGGGAAAAAATAAAAGAGCAGGTTCAACAGAACAAGGCGGAAACCCAAACATTTATTGACCTGTTCAATAAGGACATGGAATTAAAAAAATAATAATTAATCGATTAATCGGAAAAATCATCGACCGATTAATCGATTGTCAAAATAATCGTTAGTTGCAGCCCTACTACATCACGCATTGATAAGAATGTAAAGCGGTCAGACGAGTGCATTATTGTCAATAACGTCACTACTGGACAAACCGCTCAGCCAATCAGATTCAAGGACCGGAACCACCCGTTTTATCAACATTTTTAATCCCATTCATTTTTGCCATTGAAAATCCCACATGAACACAGAGCGGCAAACAATACGCACAATAAAGGAATGAGAATGACGCACAACTTCAGTGCTCTATTGTAACGACAATAAGGAGTGACATCCCTCTGATCCACATTCTATTCAAAACACCATGTGCAGTTCACAACCCCTCACAGCTCGAAATCTCTGATGGAACTCTAATCCACTTCATGCTCTATTTGTATGGATCCAAAGCAGGAAACAGACACTACAAACACATTACTGACTTTTAAACCAGAGGCCTGCGTCATATATTAAGTGCATCCAGCATCACCACCAGCACTTAAGTATATTAAAATGAAGAAAGTTTGTTATGGCTGAATTCTCAGACGGGTTAGTTCTCACATCAATAGCAGAGTGGTGCCAGAAATTCCATACAGTATTTACTTCCTTTCTTTGCACTTGTTCACTGTATTGATTTAAAGTTCTCACTTGTTCACTGTATTGATTTAAAGTTCTCTCCATGTAAAGAGAGAGAAACACAGTTGAGCCTCTGTGTTCATTGACTACAGATATCACCAGAAAACTTATTAATAATCCATACATCCATTATCTCCCGCTTTATCCTCTAGTAGGGTCGCGGAGGGGGGGGGGTTCCCTATGCCCATCCAGGGGAGAACATTTCAGACGCTGGGCAGATACACCCAGGACAGGGCGCCAATCACTGGACACACTCTCACACACAAAAACACTCTCTATATGAGGCAATTTGGAGTACTCAATTGACCTTGATCCATGTTTTTGGACTGTGGGAGGAAACCCATGCGGACACGGGGAGAACATGGAAACTCCACCAGATTGGTATTCGAACCTGGAATCTCTAGTGCTGAGAGGTGAACATGCTAAAAACTAAGCCCCTATTAATAATAATTAAATTAATTAATAATAACAGTTCGATTTTGAGATATTTGTATTTACTATGAAAGAATATAAAGATACTACATTCTCAATCTCTCAACGCTGGGGATTCCAGGTTCGAATCCCAGTCTAGATCTAGATGGAATTTCCTCCAGGTTCTCCGGTTTCCTCCCACAGTTCAAAAACATGAATTGAAGGTATAATTGAATGCTCTAAATTGCCCCATATAGTGTGCATGTGTCCATATAAAAAAAAAATATATATATATATTTTATATTTATATATATATATATATATATATATATATATATATATATATATATATATATATATTTTATATATTATATATATAATATATATATATATATATATATATAAAATATATATTATATATATATATATATATATATATATATATATATATATACATAACCATTCATTCATTCATTATCTCCCGCTTTATCCTCTATTAGGGTCGCGGTGGGGTTCCCCATGCCCATCCAGGGGAGAACGTCTCGGGCGCTGGGCAGATAGACCCAGGACAGGGCGCCAATCCATCGCTGGGTACACACTCACTCACACAGACACACTCTATATGGGGCAATTTTGAGAATTCAATTGACTTGATCCATGTTTTTGGACTGTGGGAGGAAACCGGAGAACCCGGAGGAAACCCACGCAGACACGGGGAGAACATGGAAACTCCACCCAGATGGGGATTCGAACCGGGAATCCCTAGCGCTGAGAGGCGAACGTGCTAACCACTAAGCCACCGCACACACAACCAGTTGTTGACTATTATATTTGTAGATAAGGGCCATCAATCTGAAGGTTGTAGGTTCAAATCCTAGGTCCACTGAAGTTACCAAATGTGGATCCTTGAGTAAGACCCTTAATCCTCATTGCTACAGGGGTGTTTCATCAACCCAGTGCTCACTTTGTTAGTTGCTTTGGATAAAAGTGTCTGCTAAATATAAAAGTAATGTAATGTATTAAGTTTTATAATCACAGAATTCAGATGCGCATGATGAAGACATTCTCACTAGCAGAGATCAACGGTAGATCACACAGGTCTTTAAACAGCAGTTCAACAACGGAGTGGAATACAGACAGCTGGGAGCAGGAAACAAAACAAAGGGAGAGGCAAACAAAGCCATCTGCATGTAAAGAACAGAGCAGTGAGAACACATCGCAGTCAACAACAACAACCACCACCAGAGCATGGGACTCCTCTCAAAGTTCATTTCTTAAACAAATTAGCCTGACAAATTTTGACAATTTGAGGGTGAAAATCAAGTTAGCAGAACTGTGAAATGGATTAACAGCGACATCACAGCTCTGCTTACTCCTATAACCACATACAGGACCAGTCAAAAGTTTAGACACACCCTTATATACACTTACCATATAGATGGACTTTGAGGTTTTATAATTACAGACTGTAGAACCTCTGGGTTCTGTTGGTTCTCTATTGGTCAGGAGCATCACAGAACAGGCATCATTTGGGTGGTGGATTGTTCATTGTCAGATCTGCAGTGAGGCTGATGTGGTGAGGGGGTGTTAGTGCAGCAGTGCTGCTGTAGTTTCATTTCTCTACCTCAGTGACACTGCTGGGATAGGAATAATGCAGCAACCAAATAATACCTGCTCTGTGGTGGTATTATTGGGGTCCTGACCATTAGAGAACAGAGTACACAGTATGTACTGTAGAACACAAACAGATGGACTACAGTCTGGAATTGTAGAACTACAAAGTCCATCTTTACAGGAAGTGGAACTGAGAACACAAGTGGAGCAGAAAGGAGGAGTGTCCAAAAGTTTGACTGGTACTGTATACAAGTATCTATAGTTAAACATCTGTACAGAACATATTTTCAGTAGTTCACCAGTTAACACTGAGGCACACTGAGGAGGAGAGATGCTTTTGTCCAAAGCAACTTACAAGTGAGAGAACATCATAAGTCAGAAAGTTAACTGATAATCAGCGTTATCAATCATTATGCTTCACTGATCTAGTTTCCATACCTGCCCCCCCCTTTAATTTTCTCTTGAAACTAAGTGCTTCTGGAAGAGGTGTGTCTTTGAGTTCCATCCATCCATTATCTTCTGCTTTATCCTCTATTAGGGTCGGGGGGGGGGATGTTCCCCATGCCCATCCAGGGGAGAACGTTTCAGGCGCTGGGCAGATACACCCAGGACAGGGCGCCAATCTATCGTTGGGCACACACTCACTCACACAAACTCACTCTATATGGGGCAATTTGGAGAACTCAATTGACTTGATCCATGTTTTTGGACTGTGGGAGGAAACCGGCGAACCCGGAGGAAACCCACGTCGACACGGGGAGAACATGGAAACTCCACCCGTTTTAGGGTGCTGGGCAGAGGCACCCAGAACAGGGTGTCAGTCCATTGGGCACACATACACTTTATGGGGCAATTTTCCTTGAATCCATGTTTTTGGACTGTGGGAGCAAACCGTATCGCCCACTTTGCTCCTTTTCATGGTCCATAATTAATCATGAATTTTAGGTTGAATGTGTCCAAGAGCTCATTGTTGTTTACTCAGAAGAATAAGAACACAGGACGTCCTAGCACCTTTTTTTTTTTTTTTTTAATTCTCAACACAGGAAATTTATGTAAATTCATACAGCAGAATGCGAGCCGTGCAGAAATAACCTCTGCAGAAGATGAATGGCTGGTTGCCAGTTTGATTACAGTTTCTATTACACTTTGCATTTGTTTATTTTCTTCATGTTGGGAGTGTTTACACTGATCTGGTGTGTAACGCAACATGAACACGCACACATTTATACTCTTAGTTGGCTGCATTTTGGTTTACACTGACAGGCTAATGGGAAATGTTTGTGCAGAACTAGTAGAATGCAAGTTCATTTATTTAAACGTGTTAGGGTGTTGAGTTAGCAATCCAAAGATTGGGGGTTCAAATCCCAGGTCAACTGAAGTTACCAATGTGGCTCCTTGAGCAAGTCCCTTAACCCTCATTGCTTTATGTGACCCTGTGGTTTGACTTCCAACCATAAAGTTGGGATACTTGTAAGTCTATCCATTATCTTCTGCTTTATACTGTATTAAGGTCGGGGGGGGGGGGGGCTAATATAGAGGTGCTAATAATATCCATTCATTACTAGGGTCGCGGGGGGGTTCCCCATGCCCATCCAGAGGAGAAAATTTCGGGCGCTGAGCAGATACACCCAGGACAAAGCGCCAATCTATCGCTGGGCACAACCTCACTCACACAGACACACTCTATATGGGGCAATTTGGAGAATTCAATTGACTTCATCCATGTTTTTGGACTGTGGGAGGAAACCAGAGAACCCAGAGGAAACCTACGCGGACACGGGGAGAACATGGAAACTCCACCCAGATTGGAATTCGAACCGGGAATCCCTAGAGCTCAGAGGCAAACGTGCTAACCACTAAGCCACCGTCCCACCCTTCTTGTAAGTCGCTTTGGATAAAAGGATCTGCTAAATGACCAACTGTAAACGGATATAGTCATTTTACCAACGGTGCATTGTCTCAAAGCCAGTGTACTCATTTCTGAAGCCCAACATGTGAAAGAGCAGGTCAAGGTAACAATACAAAGAATGAAATACTGAGCTTTTAGTGAGAACTCTTGACTGGACCAAGATTTGCTGAGACGATTAGTATTTTCAAGAAACAACTCAGACACAGCATGTTCTCCTCTCAGCGCTAGGGATTCAGGTTCGAAAACCAATCTGGGTGGAGTTTCCATGTTCTCCCTGTGTCCGCGTGGGTTTCCTCCGGGTTCTCCGACTTCCTTCCACAGTCCAAAAACATGGATCAAGGTCAAATGAGTTCTTCAAATTGCCCCATATAGAGGGTTTGTGTGAGTGAGTGTGTATCCAGCGATAGATGGGTGTATCTGCCCAGCGCCTGAAACGTTCTCCCCTGGATGGGCATGGGAACACCACCGCGACCCTAGTAGAGGATAAAGCGGAAGATAATGGATGGATGGGTACACACACACACACACACCACTCTCGGGGTCCACAGTGGCGGCTTTGACGGTTATGATATTTAAAAGCTCAACCTTCAGATTGACAGCCAAACTACCAGACCCCATAAAAAAAATAATGACGGAACTCCGGTGGTCCATCTGATGCTCTGAATGTATTTGCTAACGATGCAAATGGTGGAGAAAAGAGAAAAGGTCAACACAAAGACCTGTTCCACTTCAGCATACTGTACAGAACTTCGATCACAATCGGTTCACAGAGGCAACACCCAGCTTTTATTTGACACATGACTCAATTCCCAAACGCTGTGAAGATCCGACGCTCCGTTTGGCTCCAAAAAAAGGATGAGGCGCTGCCTTCTTCACGCTCTCTTACTGCTTCATTTCTGTGTAAAAAGCTCTTGCCTTGCCAGAATTATTAACGTCATGAGGGAGATTTGGGATCCGCACTCAAGAATAGTCAATTTTTACAGCTGGTGGAAACTTTTGGTCGTGTCCTACATTTAAAACTGATTTTGGGGATCATTAAATGACTCCTGAAGTTCTAACATACATATTATGGAGCTAACATACTCCATATAAAGTCCATTCATCCATCCATTATCTTCCGCTTTATCCTCTATTAGGGTCGAGGGGGGGGGGGTCCTCATGCCCATCCAGGGGAGAACGTCTCGGGCGCTGGGCAGATACACCCAGGACAGGGCGCCAATCTATCGCTGGGCACACACTCACACTCTATATGGGGCAATTTAGAGCATTCAATTGACCTTGATCCATGTCTGTGATCTGTGGGAGGAAACCGGAGAACCCGAAGGAAACCCACGCGGACACGGGGAGAACACGGAAACCACCCAGATAGGGATTCGAACCAGGAATCCCTAGTGCTGAGAGGAGAACATCCTCTAAGCCACCATGCCGCCTCCAAACTAAAGTCCGTAGACCAAAATAAAAATGACCTTTAACAAGAATGCTGGGTGCACACTCACATATGAATACTGACTATAAAGGGGCAATTTAGACCAGTCAACCTACCTTTAATACATGTTTTTGGACTGTGGGAGGAACCGGGGAACCCAGAGCAAACGCACGTGGACACGGGGAGAACATGGAAACTCCACCCAGATTGGGATTTGAATCGGGAATCACTAGTGCTGAGAGGAGAACATGCTAACCACTAAGCACCCGTGCCAGCCCACACACAGCATATGGGGCAATTTAGATGTAGAGCAGCCAATTCACCTTAAATGTTTTTGGACTGTGGGAGGAAACCGGAAAAGATGAAAACTCATTACGCGATTTAAATTACATATTTAGTAGACACTTTTATCCAAAGCAAATTACCGGGACTCCCTAGCGCTGAGAGGAGAACATACTAACCACTAAGCCACTGTGCCGCCCTATAGGCAGGATCCATCCATCCATTATCTTCCACTTTATCCTATAGTAGGGTCGCGGTGGGGTTCCGCATGCCCATCCAGGGGAGAACGTTTTGGGCGCTGGGCAGATACACTGACGACATGGCGCCAATCCATCGCTGTGCACACACTCACTCACACACACAAACACACTCTATATGGGGCAATTTGGAGAATTTAATTGACCTTGATCCATGTTTTTGGACTGTGGGAGGAAACCCGGAGGAAACCCACGCGGACACGGGGAGAACATGGAAACTCCACCCAGGTGGGGATTCGAACCGGGAATCCCTAGCGCTGAGAGGAGAACGTGCTAACCACTAAGTCACCGTGCCGCCCTATAGGCAGGATCCATAACAGCAAATTAGTATTGATCTACAATAGTATAATAAGTTCTCCGATTTGTCCCCTACAGCTTGGTTACTATAAGGTTGCATGTGGGTTTCATGCAGACAGATGTAACACTGAGCGTCAGGTTCCACGTCTTCAGCAAACTCATGATCCAGAGTCAAAATAAATGCCAAACTCCATTAAACAGAAGCGAGAGGGGAAAGAAATTAGGAACATATCAATGAATCAATGAATAACAACGCCGGTGCAGCGTTCCGCTTCTGAAGGGACTCCGGTGCCTCGACGGCTCCCATTAACAATTTGCAACGGAATAATCACAAAAACAAACGATGCAGCTCTCTGGCAGACTGTGAAACCTGTCTATGATCTCTGTTCACATTGTTATTCACATAATTATACACACTTGTGTGAATTTCACATGTTGTGTGAAAGTTAATTATATAAGCATAATACATTTTCACACCGTTCGACAGCTTGATGGAGGAAAGTGCCACAAAAACAAAAAAAACACCCATTAAATCGTCAGGAGACCTCGAAAACCCGGCACGGTCGCGTGCACCGGGTCGACGCTTCAGGTCTGTGGTATGTTCACACTTTCTGTAAATCAGATTACTCGCCGTGGAGGCAAACGGAGAGGCCTAAGCCTAAGCCTAAGCCTATATATGGCTTTGTCTAACAAGTACAGCTATTATTTCAGCCACAGCTGCAACCCAGTGGCCCGGCGCTCCAAAAAACACTTCCTCTGGCCCGATATAATCAGTTTACTTTAACAGACCTCCATTCAATAACCTGGTTTCAAGATCGTCTAAAAGCAAAGCAGCCAGAAGATCTAATATACCTTCAGCACTACAAAATCTGATCCCGCCAGCAAATGGCACAAAAGAGGTCTGGTTTGTCCCCCTGCGCTCTTATATTTTAACCCCTCACAGCATATGATAAAGAGGCCTGGAGCAGCTGCACACTGACCAGTCCCCAAGCACACAATTAACAACAAAAGACCCCTTTTAACGCATTGAGCTAATCAGTAGCCGGCCCACCACTGCAGGCTCCCCAAACCATCTGCGAGATGGCAGACCTTCTCCCCAATTGTGAAAAAATAGACAACTGGCATCAGGCTATCATGTCCCAGTGTCAATGAAAAAAGAAGAAAGGAAGGGGGGTGAAAAAAAAAATGCATCGCTTAGCAACAGTCAAGCCCCTGCCCCTGGAAACCGAAAGCTTTTGCTTTCAATGAACAACTCGACGAGGAGCAGCCGAGGGAATGCGCTCCAAGATTTGATTACCAAATGGCCTCCCATTGTTAGTAACCCACAGCCAGAAATGAGCTCTGAAAAGCCAGGGTCAGTCCAAACACTGGGTGAAGACCATGCCTCCCTCGCACACTCTTTATCCTTTAATATTTCGGTTTGTTTTTAATAAAAGATGAAGATTTAGCATATAAAGGTAAACACAGCAAACGCAAGTCCGTTCCAAGAGGCAAGGCAAGTTTCTAGAGTTCAACAGATATATATAAAGTGCAGATACTTTATTATTCCCAAAAAAAAACATCAGAAAATGACAGAAATGACCTCCAAGTATCGCAAATATTTCTACAACAGAAACCTTAGACCCTAAATCCCACCATTAAAAAATGTAAAACACACTCTACACATAAACTTGAACGTCAGTCCTATAAAATGCATTATTCATTTATTTGTAGGTTAAAACTAAAGCCACCACAAAAGCACCTGCTCACTTTAACTCAACACAACTGATGAAACGGACTCCCCATACTAAAGCCATGCTCATTAACCATGGAATTCGTCCTCTATTTACAGTGTCCACTGTGAAAAAGTCTTTAGACCAGTCAGTCTGGGGGAATCTGATGATTTATTACCTCCAGAGAGGTCAGACAGTGATGTCGGATGAGAGGATGAGAGGACCTGGTGCGCAATAACCATCCTAGTTCATCCTCAGGGTGTTTTATGGGGTTGAGGTCAGGGCTCCTCCACAATAAATTTACCCAGTCATGTCTTTATGAACTTTGCTTTGTGCACCAGGATGAAATCATGCTACAGAAGAATAGGTCCCTCCCAAACTGTTTCAATAAATAGGGAATATACATTTGGTCATTTAGCAGACTTTTATTCTTCAAAGTGACTTACAAGTATTCCACTTTGATGTTAGGGTCAGTAAATGAGAGTACGGGGTCTAAAGCCACATTGGTTTAATATATATATATATATATATATATATATATATATATATATATATATATATATATATATATATATATATACACACACATACACACACACATAAATACATATACATATATATAGGGCAGCACAGTGGTTAGCACGTTCGCCACTCAGCGCTAGGGATTCCTGGTTCGAATCCCAATCTGGGTGGAGTTTCCATGTTCTCCCCGTGTCTGCGTGGGTTTCCTCCGGGTTCTCCGGTTTCCTCCCACAGTCCAAAAACATGGATCAAGTCAATTGAGTTCGACAAATTGCCCCCATATAGAGTGTGTCTGTGTGAGTGAGTGTGTGCCCAGCGATAGATGGGCTCTCTGTCCTGGATGTATCTGCCCAGCGCCCAAAACGTTCTGCCCTGGATGGGCATAGGCAACCCCCCCCCGACCCCGAACCTAATAGAGGATAAAGCGGAAGATAATGGATGGATGGATATATACACATATTAATAATATGTATTAATAAATGTGCAGTTTGTATAATTTTATGGGTTTTTTTATATTTACAGCTTAACAGAGACTTGCAAAGTCTCTTTGGTCGGTGTAAGGGTCTGTTTACTGTGCACATGACAAACACTCAAATATTGAATCTTAAAATTTGTTAAGTTTGTTTTTGGGCGCAGGTGAAACAGGCAAGACTAAAGTTATATCATGTTTTTGGGTTCCATTCAGAAGGAATTTTGTCATTTTTGGGAATTTTACAGCATTTTTAAGAAGAAACAACATACTGTAGAGCTGCTGAAACAGAAAACAGTCTGTTGTTGTGCAGATGGAGCATTAAAAAAATGTAGAGCAATGAATCCTCACATCCAGTATTCAATAACACTGATTTAAATACAGCAACTATATTAAAATCATTAAATATAAGATTTAAGGTCTGTTGACAGAAGTTTCATAAAGTAAAGCTTTAGATCTCGACAGTAAAAAGACCCCCCCCCCCCCCCCCCCCCCCGCCCCTTGGAACACAGGAAAACCACACACACGGTCCTTACCTGGTCCCTCTCATGTGGGAGTAGCGTTACAGGTGGGAGGTCCAGCGTCAGTGTTATACTGCTCCTAAAGCCCATCTTTCCACCCGCACTACCATGTTTCATCCTGTACAACGGGCCATCCTTTAGCAGCCTTCCGTTATTCACCGCACGTTTAGCCGCGAGCCGTAGCCTCTGCTGGAACCTGGGGTTGGTCACCACGTTGGCCAGGTCGTCCTGGCTCCTCAGAAATCGCTCGATGTTCCTCAGAGACGAGCCACTCGGGACGCCGAGCCCCTCGATGGCCCGCTTGAGAACCTTATTCCAATCCAGATGGCGCAGATCTCCCGAAGGCAACGCGGGCGCCACCGCCGAAGGAAGCTGGCCTCCGGGCCGAAGCGCCGAAATCCTCCCCGGGTTATCCGGATCTTTATACGAAGTGCATCCTTTGCTATTGACCTTAAGAATGGAGCCATCCTTCACAGCCAGCTCCAGCTGCTGCAGCACGGTACTTTTTTCGAGTCTGTGCAACGTTGCCACGGCGTGGCAAATCCGCTCCTCGGAGGGGCGCTGCTTCTGTCTTTTGATCTTCTGAATGGCCTCAAGAATCCACTCTGTGTACAGGGGATTGGCCAGTTTCACCATGGTGAAGGAAGTCGTGTTAAGGCATAATCCATAAATACATTCCGTCTCTTTATGGGCAGAAAGGAGGCATCCTCGAGCAGAAGTCACCGCTTAGTTGACCATGGCGGACGAAGCGCAGAAGTGCTGGAGCTCCTGACGGTGGGCGATCTCTACATCTCCTTGAGAGCCGGTCGAAAAATAACGCCCAATTAATCCAGGAGAAAGGTTCAGGAAAAATCCATGCAAATCTCACAACCTGAAAGACACAGAAGGAGACAGAAGGTCATTTGCAGGCAGGAAGAAAATGTATAGTCATTTACATATACATTTAGTCATTTAGCAGACGCTTTTATCCAAAGCGACTTACAAATGAGAACACCACAAGTCAGAAGCCATGGAGAAAACCAACTATACTGTAAGTTCATCAAACCTGATTGTTATTCGAAGCTGCGCCCCCCCCCCCTTTTTTTTTTATTTATTTATTTTTTTTATAACAGGTATTTGTTAAATAGATGGGTCTTAAGTAGTTTCTTAAAACTGTTTAGTATAGGTAATGAGGTAATCCACTGGCTCCGCCCCTTTTTGTTAAGCCGCTCTAGTCCGTTATCAAAAGCTGCACTGTGTTAAATTCTAACTGCTCTTCATGTTTGCTTTTAAGGTACTGAGGTTCTCAGGAGGAACTCATTCATTCATTCATTATCTGCCGCTTTATGCTCTATTAGGGTCGCGGTGGGGTTCCCGGGCGCTGGGCAGATAGACCCAGGACAGGGCGCCAATCCATCGCTGAGCACACACTCACTCAAACAGACACACTCTATATGGGGCAATTTTGAGAATTCAATTGACTTGATCCATGTTTTTGGACTGTGGGAGGAAACCGGAGAACCCGGAGGAAACCCACGCAGACACGGGGAGAACATGGAAACTCCACCCAGATGGGGATTCGAACCGGGAATCCCTAGTGCTGAGAGGAGAACATGCTAACCACAAAGCCACCGTGCCGCCGGAACTCATTCAAATAACTAATTGTTAATGCCACACACATTTGGATCTGATGGACAGAACCTGAATTCTGTTAATGACAAGCGAATCAATCACTATTTATTAACAGCAGGGGTGCAACTGCACATGTATTTACACAGAGCAAATGGTGTGGGCCACACGGTCACACAGAACAGTAAACGGAACATGCATCCTATAGGAACGTGCAAAGACACAAGGCAGAATTAAAGCTCCCAGTTGAGTTACAGTGTGGACCACATGGTTTGGGGCCATGCGGTCATATACAGAATGAATGGTACATGCGTTCTATAGGAACATGAAAAGACATTAGGTGGAACTAAAGCTCACAGTTAAGCTATGTTGCGAGTCACATAGATTGGGGCCACACAGTCCCACATATAATAAATGGAACATGCATTCTATAGGAACGTGCGAAAACACAAAGCAGAACTAAAGCTCACAGTTGAGTTACAGTGTGGATCACATGGTGCGGGTCACGGCGTCATATACAGAATAAATGGTACATGCATCCTATAGGAACGTGAAAAGACGTTAGGCGTTCGACCACACGGTTCAGGGCCACGCCATCATATACAGAATAAATGGTACATGTGTTCTATAGGAACATGAAAAACCATTAGGTGGAACTAAGCCCACAGTTAAGCTACGTTGTCACTACGAGTCACACAGATTGGGGCCACACAGTCCCACATATAATAAATGGAACATACATCCTATAGGAACGTGCAAAAACAAAAAGGCGGAACTAAAGCTCACAGTTGAGTTACGTTGCAGACCACGCTGTCATATACAATACAGAATAAACGGTACATGCATCCTATAGGAACGTGTAAAGACGTTTGGCGTTCGACCACATGGTTCGGGGCCACGCCAACATATACAGAATAAACGGAACATGCGTTCTATAGGAACGTGAAAACTTAAGGTGGAACTAAAGCTCACAGTAGAGTTACAGTGTGGACCACATGGTTCGGGGCCACGCTGTCAAATAAAGAATAATCGGTACATGCATCCTAAAGGAACATGAAAAGACGTTAGGTGTTCGACCACACGGTTCGGGGCCACGCCGTCATATACAGAATAAACGGAACATGCGTTCTATAGGAACGTGAAAACTTAAGGTGGAACTAAAGCTCACAGTTGAGTTACGTTGCAGACCACGCTGTCATATACAGTACAGTATAAACGGTACATGCATCCTATAGGAACGTGTAAAGACGTATGGCGGAACTAAGCTCACAGTTGAGTTATGTTGCGAATCACACAGATTGGGGCCACATGGTTCGGGGCCATGCAGTCGCACATAGAATAATCGAAACATGCATCCTACAGAAACGTGTGAAGACACAAGGCAGAACTAAGCTCACAGTAGAGTTGCAGTGTGGACCACATGGTTCGGGGCCACGCTGTCAAATAAAGAATAATCGGTACATGCATCCTAAAGGAACATGAAAAGACGTTAGGCGTTCGACCACACGGTTCGGGGCCACGCCAACATATACAGAATAAACGGAACATGCGTTCTATAGGAACGTGAAAACTTAAGGTGGAACTAAAGCTCACAGTTGAGTTATGTTGCAGACCACGCTGTCATATACAGTACAGAATAAATGGTACATGCATCCTATAGGAACGTGAAAACTTAAGGTGGAACTAAAGCTCACAGTAGAGTTGCAGTGTGGACCACATGGTTCGGGGCCACGCTGTCAAATAAAGAATAATCGGTACATGCATCCTAAAGGAACATGAAAAGACGTTAGGCGTTCGACCACACGGTTCGGGGCCACGCCAACATATACAGAATAAACGGAACATGCGTTCTATAGGAACGTGAAAACTTAAGGTGGAACTAAAGCTCACAGTTGAGTTATGTTGCAGACCACGCTGTCATATACAGTACAGAATAAATGGTACATGCATCCTATAGGAACGTGAAAACTTAAGGTGGAACTAAAGCTCACAGTTGAGTTTCGTTGCAGACCACGCTGTCATATACAGTACAGAATAAATGGTACATGCATCCTATAGGAACGTGAAAACTTAAGGTGGAACTAAAGCTCACAGATGAGTTACAGTGTGGACCACGCTGTCATATACAGAATAAATGGTACATGCATCCTATAGGAACGTGAAAACTTAAGGTGGAACTAAAGCTCACAGTTAAGTTGCTCACAGTTTGGGGCCATGCAGTCCCACATAGAATAAACAGAACATGAATCCTATAGGAACGTGAAAACTTAAGGTGGAACTAAAGCTCAAAGTTAAATTACATTGCGAGTCACATGGTTCAGGGCCATGCTGTCATATACAGAATAAACGGTACATGAATCCTATAGGAACGTGAAAACTTAAGGTGGAACTAAAGCTCAAAGTTAACGTTGCAAGTCACACGGTTCAGGGCCATGCTGTCATATACAGAATAAACGGTACATGCTTCCTATAGAAACATGAAAACTTAAGGTGGAACTAAAGACCACAGTTGAGTTATGTTGCAGACCACACTGTTCGGGGCCACACTGTCATATAAAGAATAAATGGTACATGCGTTCTATAGGAACGTGAAAACTTAAGGTGGAACTAAAGCTCAGTTAAGTTACAGTGTGGACCACACAGTAATATACAGAATAAACAGAACATGAATCCTATAGGAAAAAACTTAAGGTGGAACTAAAGCTCAAAGTTAAATTACATTGCGAGTCACATGGTTTAGGGCCATGCAGTCATATACAGAATAAACGGTACATGCATCATATAGAAACATGAAAACTTAAGGTGGAACTAAAGCTCACAGTTGAGTTACAGTGTGGACCACGCCGTGCGGGCCACGCTGTCATATACAGAATAAACGGTACATGCATCCTATAGGAACGTGCGTAGACACAAGGTAGAACTAAGCTCACAGTTGAGTTACAGTGTGGATCACATGGTTTAAAGAATAAACGGTACATAAACGGTACGGTACAAAGACGTTAGGTGGAAATAAAGCACACAGTGGAGTCACGTTGCCAGTCACACAGTTTGGTCATCAACGATGAGCAATTGTGCAGTTTAATCGGATTTGCAAACTTTTTACCAGACACACAGACAAACAGATGAAGCGAATATAGAGGTGCTAATAATATCCATCCATTATCTTCCGCTTTATCCTCTATTAGGGTCGCGGGGGGGTTCCCCATGCCCATCCAGGGGAGAACGTTTCGGGCGCTGGGTAGACAGACCCAGGACAGGGCGCCAATCTATCTCTGGGCACACACTCACTCACACAGACACACTCTATATGGGGCAATTTGGAGAATTCAGTTGACCTTGATCCATGGTCATGGCTCTCCACAGGGAGAACATGGAAACTCCACCCAGATGGAGATTCAAACCGGGAATCCCTAGTGCTGAGAGGAGAACATGCAAACCACTAAGCCACCATGCTAATAATAAATAAATAACCTCCACTCATTTTTTTCGGAGGTTAAACATCACAACTTTTTCACATGCACTTCAAGACTGTTCTGTTCAGAGTTAAGTAGAGCTCCATCATTTCCGTCCTCCTTCCATCATTGTGCGTGAGCTCATGTGTACAGACTGCAGTCGTCACATCAAACGAACGCTCGTGCTGACCGTCATCCAAACACAAAACAAGACACTAGAGAAACAACGAGATCTGGAAACTCTTCAGGTGCTTGAAGCAGACAATAAAAACGTCAGGCGATTCCTAAAACGGTCCGCGAATCGTCTCCGACCGAATACAAACCGGCTGCACGTCCACAAGTTTGGACGTTTTTTGTTTTATGTCCTGCGCTGCGCAGCTGGCAGTTCTGAAAACACATGTGTGAGCTCCTGCTGTGTGCTTCATGTGCACAAGCGCAGCTCTGGATAATACCGCGCCTGATTTTACAGACCGTATCCGGAGCAGACGTGTGAAAACTGCATCAGCAACCAATACAGCGTCAGATCCAAGCCAGTCGTCAATCACAATGAACACAGGACGCTCTTAAAAAGTGGGACATGTTCATAACACCTAATATTTCAATCTTCTAGAACTTCACATGTAGAACATGTGTATTTTTTGGACTGACTCATTAGGGCAGAAATGAGGTTGCAGTGGGATTACTTTAGGTAGAGATTTACGATCTCAATGACACAATAAACAAATAAGATCCATTCATTCATTCATTACCTTCCGCTTTATCCTCTACCAGGGTTGGGGGGGGGGGGTTCCCCATGCCCATCCAGGGAAGAACGTCTCGGGCGCTGGGCAGATACACCCAGGACAGGGCACCAATCTATCGCTGGGCACACACTCACTCACACAAATTCACTCTATATGGGGCAATTTGGAGAACTCAATTGACTTGATCCATGTTTTTGGACTGTGGGAGGAAACCGGAGAACCCGGAGGAAACCCACGCGGACAACATGGAAACTCCACCCAGATGGGGATTCGAACCAGGAATTCCTAGTGCTGAGAGGAGAACGTGCTAACCACAAAGCCACCGTGCCGCCCCAAATAAGATCCATAATGCATATAATTTGCATTATGAGTACAGATTAAAATCAAAACATGCTCACACATTTACATTCCTCCATCCATCCATTATCTTACACTTTACCTTCTACTAGTGTCGTGGGGGTTCCCCATGCCCATACAGGGGAGAACGTTTCGGGCGCTGGGCAGGTACACCCAGGACAGGGCGTCAATCTATCACTGGGCACACACTCACTATGGGGCAATTTAGAGCATTCAATTGACCTTGATCCATGTTTTTGGACTGTGTGAGGAAACCCACAGGGACACGGGGAGAACATGGAAACTCCACCCAGATTATGATTTAAACTTGGAATCCCTTGCGCTGGGAGGAGAACATGCTAACCACTAAGCCACTGTGCCGCCCCATGTATATTTCTATTTAATTAAAATGCAGCTATATTCTCACAACGACGGCCCTTTAATTAATCATGCAGATGCCCCACTTACATGGAGTGAGTTTAGATGAGAGTACAGAAGAATATACAGAAACAATAGATTCTTTTTTACAAGACAATTAAACACAGCAGGAAAAGTCTTTATTCATTACATCTCATTATCTTCAGCTTAATCCAACATGGGTAGTATGGGGGGGGCAGATACACCTGGGACAGGGCACCAAGCTAACACTGGGCACATGCTCACACTCACAGACACTATATAGGGGCAATTTAGAGCAGCCAATTTACCTCAAATCCATGTTTTTGAACTGTGGAAGGAAACTCACATGGACACAGGGAGAACATGCTAACCACCAAAGCACTCTATTGTGACACATTTAGGAAAAATGTATGAATTGCAGTTTGGTCTCAAAAAGCCAAAACACGGAGAGAAATAAATAAATAAATAAATAATAAAAAAAAACACAAAGTGAAATTAAGAAGGAAAAAGGTTCTTAAAACGGTACATGATTCCTTGGGAACCTCATTAGTTCCTCCTAATATGTTGGGTCCAAATCCACCAAAATCTTAATAACAAAGCCACCACTGCTCTGCCAACACATTCCAGAACCACATGGAAGCTTTTAGCAGACTAAATGTGATGCATTTGCCTGAAAACTGACTCCGAACAGCATTAGGATTACTGAGCACTGGTGCTGAGTGGGGTTCGGTCACTCAAACTGCAGTACAGCATGGTGTAGGTACCCAGCACACATAAGAACGGTGCTGTCGTCGAGTGATGCAGGGGAGGTGGCGCAATGGAAAGCACCTTTAACTTCCCACCAAATGATTCCGAGCTCTCAGGATGAAGGTAATTCCTCTGAGTTTGCATGTTCAAGCTATTCAGACCATTATATTTAGCAGATGCTTTTATCCAGAGCGACATACGAGTATCCTAACTCAAAGGTTGGGGTCAGAACACAGGGTTAAAACAGCCCCCCTGGATCAATGGCAATTAAGGGTCTTGCGCAAGGAGCCACATGGGTAACTTGAGTGACCTGGGATTTGAATCCACAACCTTAAGAATGATACCCAAACCACTGAGCTACCACACCATGTTCTCCTCATCACCTTCTGCTCTAGGACCAGATTTCAGCCCAAAAACATAGGGCGTGGTAGCTCAGTGGTTAGGCCGTTGGGCTATCAATCTGAAGGTTGGCGGTTCAAATCCCATGTCCACTGAAATTACCAGTGTGGGTCCTTGAGCAAGGCCTTTAACCCCCATTGCTCCAGGGCTGTTGTGATTAACCCTGTGCTCACTGCCCACAGTGCTTCCCAACTTAATATCCTCAACAGTGTGGAGCCAGTCAACCCTCTGTACATCCCTCAGCAGGAGGCAGGTTCCAATATAAATGAAGTGCAGAAAAGTGGCTAGTTCCACAACAGGAAGGTCCAAAGATAGAATCACAGGCCGAGTGCATGTCCTCCCTGTGCCTGAGTGGGTTCCTTCTAGATGACAAAGACATGCTAATGGAGAAGTTAGTGGCATCATTCGCCTCCTGTTGGGCTATCAATCTGAAGGTTGGGGTTCAAATCCCAAGTCCACTAAAATTACCAGTGTGGGTCCTTAAGCAAGGCCCTTAACCTTCATTGCTGAGGGATGTTGTAATGAACCCTGTGTTCACCTCGTAAGACACTTTGGATAAAAGTATCTGCTAAATGACCAAATGTAAATGTACTTAATGACGGCGCCATCTTCAGGGAAAGTACCAACTAATTGCTACAAAGTCTTCCAGCTCGTTTCGGAAAGACCCGAATTTGACCGTCGCTCATCTTTTTACTACCACACGCATTCCCGATTCTCACGAACAACTGGGTCACGCCGTATACGTCCTCTGCGCTCAAACCGTTTGCCGTCAGGCGCCAGGTAGTTACGGTCTCATGTGATCGATTCCTCTGACGGCGGTACCTCCTGTTCGGGAGCGGCCGTGCCAGCTGTTCCACATGCAGAACCAGCCATCAGCATTAAAACGCGGTTCGAGAAGCCTAGAACAGATTCTGCTTCAATATGTTTTATTTAAAGCGGCCAATTTACTCGTATAAATGCCATATTCATTACAGCGAGCCGGAGCGCGGGTATCCGTTTTCTACGTAATTACGAATGTTCTGTGGGAAACTTAAATGAAATCATTTACACATACAGACAGCTGCACTGACACTGAGCTCCACCAGACAGGAAGCCAAACGGACCTTCTAAACTGTCAATATAGACGCCGCTAATGTCTCTATTGGGAGTACATACATCAGAAACGGCGCTTAAGCTCAGATCATGTGTGGTATTGAAACCAGACCGTTGGAGAAAGGTTTGATAAGCAGACTCTGAGGTTGTTTGTGTTTGATTGACTAGAACTGGTACGCCGGGCCAACACAGCCGGGTTTAGCGCACGCATACATTCCACACGCGTTCTCAACCAGATGGACCAGCGCAACAGGGTTAAAGATTGAGCCGTTCTCAAGATACCAGCACTCTGAGCTGAGAACAAACAACAATATTTACTACCTGGAGCAATTCTGGCAAGCGGCGCCTCAACGGATCAGCAGTCTGTGCATACTTTCGACATGTGTTAAGTATTGAGAACGACGGTTTAGCCACGAGAGAGCCTTCCATAACGTGAAAGTGCGTCTGACGCGAACGAAAGCACATGCCCATGTTTACTTTTCATGATGTAATCGAGTGAAAACGTGGTTGCTTACGTTCGACTTCTGCGTGAGCGTTTAGCGCGGGGCACGGCCCTGGGTTTGGTTAGTGAACTGAAATTGTTCAGATGACACACGGCTCCGACCTTAGGGGGGGGGGGGGTGTTTCCCATGCACATCCAGAGGACAACGTTTCGGGCGCTGGGCAGATACACCCAGGACAGGGCGCCAATCTATCACTGGGCACACACTCACGCACACAGACACACTCTATATGGGGCAATTTGGAGAACTCAATTGACTTGATCCATGTTTTTGGACTGTGGGAGGAAACCGGAGAACCCGGAGGAAACCCACACAGACACGGGGACGACATGGAAACTCCTACCAGATGGAGATTCGAACCGGGAATCCTTAGTACTGAGAGAAGAACATGCTAACAAGGCTAACAAGCCACCGTGCCGCCTCCAAACTAAAGTCCGTAGACTAAAATAAAAATGACTTTTCACAAGAACGCTGGGTGCACACCTGAGCGTTTAGCGTGGGGCGCGGAGCACGGCCCTAGGTTTGGTTAGTGGACTGAAATAGTTTGGATGACCTTACTGCATTCTGGGCCATCCATCCATCCATTATATTCCACTTTATCCTCTACTAGGGTTGTGTGTGTGTGGGGGGGGGGGGTCCCCATGCCCATCCAGGGGAGAACGTTTCGGGCGCTGGGCAGATAGACCCAGGACAGGGCGCCAATCTATCACTGGGCGCACACTCTCTCACACAAACACACACTATATGGGGCAATTTGGAGAATTCAATTGACTTGATCCATGTTTTTGGACTGTGGGAGGAAACCGGAGAACCCGGAGGAAACCCACGCGGACACGGGGAGAACATGGAAACTCCACCCAGATGGGGATTCGAACCGGGAATCCCTAGCGCTGAGAGGAGAACATGCTAGCCACTAAGCCACCGTGCCGCCCGGATTGTGGGCTTGACGGCAAAATATTTTGCTGTCCGCGTGCCCACGACCTTCCTGAGGTTTACCGAAAGCCGCCTCTGGCTCTACTGCCAGACATCTCACCGCACAGGCTTCTGCTGTGTACACAATGACTACGGTTCCACTGTGGTTCTACCTTCAGGCAAAATCAAACCAGCATCTTAAAATCATAGTTCATATCATATTTCATTTGGATGTGGAGCTCCTTGGCACACTGGAACACCAATGTAATGTATGACCTCACACTCAGCCTTTAAAACGTCTTGAATGGCCACGTTATTACACCTTGTTTCTATTATAGTTGCCCAATTTCCCAGCATCACTCACACTATAGATGTGCTTTGTAGTTCTATAATAACAAGCTGTAGTCCATCTAATATTTAAGCTGTGAATGACTCCGCAGTGAAGGCATGATGGCTTAGTAGTTAGCATGTTCTCCTCTCAGCACTAGGGATTCAAATCCCAATGTGGGTGGAGTTTCCATGTTCTCCCCGTGTCCGTGTGAGATTCCTCTGGGTTCTCCGGTTCCCTCCCACAGTCCAAAAACATGGATTCAAGGTGTGCTCTGTTAATAATTTTATTTATCGACATATCACTGCCATGGGCGGCACGGTGGCTTAGAGTTTAGCATGTTCTCCTCTCAGCGCTAGGGATTCCCGGTTCGAATCCCAAACTGGGAGGAGTTTCCATGTTCTCCCCGTGTCCACGTGGGATTCCTCCGGGTTCTCCGGTTTCCTCCCACAGTCCAAAAACATGGATCGAATTCTCCAAATTGCCCCATATAGTGCCCAGCAATAGATTGGCGCCCTGTACTGGGTGTATCTGCCCTGCGCCCAAAATGTTCCCTCTTGGATGGGCATGGGGAACCCAAACCTCACTCAACCTGCGAGTCTAGTAGAGAAGAAAGTGGACGATAATGGGATGAATCTCAGCACACAGTGACCCTGACACAGCAAACAAAACTGCTCAGCCATGAGGCGGCTTTCCGTGAGCACTCATGAAGGAATAAAGGATGAAGAACAAACTACACAACACCATGCAAAACCATGCAAATGCAGCTCACGAGCTATGGTCACTGATTTGGCTTCGGAAAATGTAGAACAATAAGGCAGACGTTTCCAACAGAGTGCACATTCAGTGGTCACGGCGTTTGAAACTTCACCACCACATTGCTGAAAATCATTCACCCCGCAAATAATACCTGTTCTGTGGTGGTTCTAACCATTAGAATACAAAAAGTACAGAGGTCGAGAAACAGATGGAGCACAGCCTATAATTGTAGAACTATGAAGTGCATCTTGAAACGTGCTCACATGACCCCGAAGGCTCTCTCAGGGCTGGACATTGTTCAGCGCCGTCTTTTCACACACGCAGGCCACCACGAAGGCTGCTGGGTTCAGGGGGATTTGCTTTTACTGGATCTATTGCTGGATTTGGTTGTGAGGCAGCTGGGAGGGGCACGTGGGATAGAAAAACAACATGGAAAGCAATCTGTGGAAATCGTAGTCAAAGAGTTGGAAAGCAATTTGCCTATAAACATCATCACTTTTGATTTAGTCTGGAGTTCAGCACGGCCTGACGCAAACCGACTGAATCCGGAGAGAAGAAAAAAAAAATGTATTTAATGTATGTGTGTGTGTATATATACCTTGAATTCACACACACACACACATATATATATATATATATATATATATATATATATATATATATATATATATATATATATATATATATATATAAATAAGAATATAAATGTTCATATACACACAAAACATACACACTCACCAATGTCTGGAGAGTTATATATATATATATATATATATATATATATATATATATATATATATATATATATATATATACACACACACACATACATACACACATACATACACACACACACACATATATATATATATATATATATATATATATATATATATATATATATACATACATACATATACACATACACATACATATACATATACATATATATATATATATATATATATATATATATAAAAACTCTCCAGACATTGGCTGACAATTCACACATGGAGGGTTAAAAAAAAAAAAAAAAAAAAAAAAAAACGTACTAAAGTTTGGCCACAGCTAATGCAACTGATGATGACTTTAGGTCATCAGCAGAAAATCAGAGGGGCCGGCTGCATGTCTAAGGTCAGATCTGAACCCAACATGAAATTTGGCTTCTGTTTCCTGTTTATCTGGAGGAAGCCGTGTTGTTATTGTGCTTGCTAATTTTGTCTCACCCATCTATACACAAACACACAACCTACCTTTCACCCAAGTTCTACTGGTGTTGCTGAATAGCTTTATGAATTTATGAATTATTATTACACTATATGGGAGTTTCCATGTTCTCCCCGTGTCCTCGTGGGTTTCCTTCAGGTTCTCCGGTTTCCTCCCACAGTCCAAAGACATGGATCAAGGTCAAATGAATTCTCCAAATTGCCCCATGTAGAGTGTGTTTGTGTCTCTGTGTGTGTGCCCAGTGATAGATTGGCGCCCTGTCCTGGGCGTGTCTGCCCAGCAACCCCCAATGACCCTATCAGAGGATACATATAATGGATGGAATATAATGGATGGATATACAACACTAAACCAGTATCCCGTTGCTCAGCAATCACTGTTCACTTTAAAATGTGGACTACATTATGTTGCGGAAGTGAATTTTTTTTTTTAAATAAACACATTAATAAAAGTATAACTTCATTTTTTTTTTTAAATGAACCCATTGAATCATGGGTAAGACGTAGGTGTGGGTATACAGATGGGTGTAATAGAGCAATAAGGCGATCAGGGCGTGCATTATTGTGAATGAATCACGGTACAGATGCAGGATACAGAGCGCCGTTACATCTCTGTCCCGTTTATTCACAATAATACACAACCTCGAGAACCTCATTGCTTTTATAAAAAAAGGGCTACAAACACACTATAATAAAAAAAAAACTTGATTTGATTCATGGGCGGCATGGTGGCTTAGTGGTTAGCACGTTCCCCTCTCAGCACTAGGAATTCCCGGTTCGAATCCCAATCTGGGTGGAGTTTCCATGTTCTCTCCATGTCCGCATGGGTTTCCTCCGGGTTCTCCGGTTTCCTTCCACAGTCCAAAAACATGGATCAAGTCAATTGAGTTCTCCAAATTGCCCCATATAGAGTGTGTATGTGTCTGTGTGAGTGAGTGTGTGCCCAGCGATAGATTGGCACCCTGTCCTGGGTGTATCTGCCCAGCGCCCGAAGCGTTCTCCCCTGGAAAGGCCTGGGGAACCCCCCCACGACCCTAATATTGATAAAGCGGAAGATAATGGATGGATGGATGGATCTGATTCATGAATGTGTTTATAGAGGAATAAATGTGCATGGAATCTGGTCCGGGTTTTAAAGTGAACATTGGTTGCTGAGTGTGAGGGTCCAGTTGCCAAGTACCAGGTGGCTTGCTACCAAAAAGAGCTTTATTGAAGCACAAAGGAATCCAAATACATAACAATTAATAGACCCATCAAATAGTCACCATAAAAGAACTTAACCTTATTAACAAATCCAAATTAAACTACCACATTCATACTACAACAAACAGAGAAGAGGAAAGAAGGCAAACAAACAAACAGTAGCACTCCAGAATCTACAGAGTGACTGATCAGACCACTTTTAGAACATGATACCGGTTTAGTGCTCATTATAATGATTTATAATAATGTATTGTATATCACGCACTAACACGAATGTGAAGAGTGAGTGCATTATTGGGAGTGCTCAGAGTGTATTATTGTCAATAACGTCACTGCTGGACAAACGGTTTGACCAATTATATTTAAAAATGGGAAATATGTTTTATAATGAAGATAAGGAACTTGTGCATTATGGTGTTGTGAATAACTTTTACAAAAATAAAAAAATAAAAATAAAAAAAAGGTGTTGTTAGCCCCGACGCCTAGTGGAGTGGGGATGTTAAAATCTAATGTCCGGAGAGGCTAATTTAGATATTTCTTTCTTTATAGAAAGCATTTTAAAGGTTAACATCAAGACAAGTTTAAGACGACAATGAAACAAGTTCCATCCATCCATTATCTTCAGCTTTATCCTCCATTAGGGTCGCGGTGGGGGTTCCCCAGGCCTATCCAGGGGAGAACGTCTCGGGCACTGGGCAGATACAACCAGGACAGGGCGTTGAGCACACACACTCACACAGACACACTCTATATGGGGCAATTTGGAGAACTCTAACCTTGATCCATGTTTTTGGACTGTAGGAGGAAACTGGAGAATCCGGAGGAAACCCACGTGGACACAGGGAGAACATGGAAACTCCACCCAGATGGGGATTCGAACCGGCAATCCCTAGTGCTGAGAGGTGAACGTGCTAACCACTAAGCCACCGTGCCACCTAATAATTATTCCCGCCAACTAAAACCTGGTGTATTCTCACACCCTGGGATTTTATATCAAGCCATTTTGCTGGCATTAGAACCATCAGATTTAAACCCACTGAGATTAGATATGAGAATACATTTAATAGGTAAGTAATGATCAAAACACTAATGACAGTTCTGAAAACAATTAATACCCAACAGATGTCTGGTAAACAGCTATGACAAGTGACGGATTCCATGATACAGAACATTCACGTCAACACAGAACCCAAAGTAGGGACTTTTAAAACATCACAGTCAACTTTGACAGACCCACCATCATCAGACGTGGGTATCGGATAACGTGTTGATCTTCAAATGGCATTAGGAATCTCTCACTGAAAGTGCTGCGTATCAGACGATACACTTAATGCAACATACACAGGACCCGGTTTCTCTCACCTGCTGTCTGCAAAGTATCATAGAACACGCCACGTTCACAACAGCTGCTGATGCTGCTTACTGCCGACACTCTATATAGACAAAAAGTAACAACTACACAAGTTTTATGACAACCTGCTCTACAGAGATCACATTTTTACAGCTGCAACAGCATCCAGTTTTCTAGGAAGACTTTCGCCCTGCTGGTTTAGTGGTTAGCATGTTCTCCTCTCAGCTCTAGGGATTCCTGGTTTGAATCCCAATCTGGGTGGAGTTTTCATGTTCTCCCCGTGTCTACGTGGGTTTCCTCCCACAGTCCAAAAACATGGATCAAGTCAATTGAATTCTCCAAATTACCCCATATAGTGTGTGTGTGTGTGGATGGGCATGGGCATGGATGGGCATGGGCACCCCCCCGCGACCCTAGTAGAGGATAAAGTGGATGATGGATGGTTCTCTAATGGATGAATGGATAATAGAGCATCTGACTGTTCTTAACATTTGTTTCCTCCACTTTGCTAGTTTTCAATGTTTTAAAACAGTCTTATAAAGGAATTTGTCTTTTTCGATTTCAGGGTCGCCTACAGCGTCACCTCTGGTACAAAACCAAGCAGGAAAAGTGTCAGAAGTAAATGAATCACGCCACTTAACATGATGTGCGACACAGAGATCCTACATCACACCCAGGATCCAGCGTTAGAACATCTGTGATGACTGAGGTTTCAATCATCTCATCATACCGGGTCATTATACGATCAAAAAGTCTAAATTTAATAGCTGACTTTTAGTTCTGGTACTTGGCAGAACGTCAGTTGCATGAGAGTGCTGATAAGGGGTGCGGCTGATGATTTGGACTTTAAAAAACATCTAATCTCATCTTCCACTTAATCCTCTACTAGGATCATGGGGGGGGGGGGGGGGGGGGGGGTTCCCATGCCCATCCGGGGGAGAATGTTCCCAGGTGCTGGGCAGATTCACCAAGGTCAATCCACTACTGGGTATGCACTTACTCACAGAGACATTATATAGGGGCAATTTAGGTAGGTCCAGCCAATTCACCTTGGGTCCATGCTGTTAGACTGTGGAAAAAAACAGGTACACTACAAATTGAATTAGCTCATATAATTTCACTGTTCCATTTCAATACTCACTAGAAAAAAGGCCACCAATTCATCACTGGGCACACTCACTTACATACACTTTATAAATGCAGTACTTGATAGGGGCAATTTTGTGCAGGCAATTGACCTTGAACCCATGTTTTTGGACTAGAAAACCCGGAGAAACCCACATGGACACGGGAAAACATGACTGGGAAACCACTCAGATTGGGATTCGAACCTGGACCCCAGGGTGAAGCGGAGAATATGCTAACCACTAAACCACCGTGCCGTCGGCTCTATTTATAAAAAAAATAATAATTAGGATACGGACAACATGGTGGCTCACACAAACTATGGGGCAATTCGGTTTTCAATTTACCTTGAATCCATGTTTTTACACTTGGGAAGAAAACCACACAGACACGGGGAGAACATGTAAAGTCCACCCAGATTGGGATTGAGAGGCGAACGTGCTAACCACTAAGCCACAGTGCCACCCACAAGGTAAAATGAATGCTCCAATTTGCCCCATATAGTGTGTTTGTTAGGAGGGAATGTGCCCTGCAATAGATTGGCACCCTGTCCTAGGTGTCCCAAAATGTTCTGCCCTGTATGGGCATGAGACCCCCCCCCATAGTAGAGGATTAAGCAGAAAATAATGAATGAATGAAGTTAGGATACTTATTGATCACTGCAAAACAATCAAGCAGTATAGTAAACCAGTTTGGAACCTGAAAATTATAACTATAAACTGTGAGCTTCCACAAACTAAGCAGCAGGTGCATCGTTAGACCTGGGCTTGCTTCGCCTCTCCTCCAGCAGCGGGACCATATGATGGAGTCACAGTCAGCTGTTTGTGCTTCCAAGCACTGTGAGTGTGAGGCAGACTAGCAGCGTTACCGTAAAGTTACCGTAATAACTATGTTTGCTGTAAAGAGCAGCTTCTCAGCTTTCAGAAACCATCAGAATTTTCCAGAGGGCGCAAACTGTCGCAACGTTACAATATTTCAAAGCAAAACCTTATTAAAGCTGTCTCATCTGCGCCGGACTCGCAGAACGGATTCATGCTTTTCTGCCGAAGTTTTAGCCAAACTATCATTTATTAGAACTGACAGACATTTCATCCATTATCTTCCACTTTATCCTCTACTAGGGTCGTGGGGGGGGGTTCCCCATGCCCATCTAGGGGAGAACGTTTCGGGGGCTGGGCGGATACACCCAGGACAGGGCGCCAATCTATCGCTGGCACACACTCACGCAGATAAACATACTCTATATGGGACAATTTGGAGAACTCAATTGACCTCGATCCATGTTTTTGGACTGTGGGAGGAAACTGGAGAACCCGGCGGAAACCCACGCGGACATGGGGAGAACATGGAATCTCCACCCAGATTGGGATTCGAACCGGGAATCCCTAGTGCTGAGAGGAGAACATGCTAACCACTAAGCCACCGTGCTGCCCCAGACATTCCATATGTTATTTAATTGTATCCAATATAACTAATGAATGAAGGGCGGCACGGTGGCTTAGTGGTTAGCACGTTCGACTCTCAGCACTAGGGATTCCCGGTTCGAATCCCAATCTGGGTGGAGTTTCCATGTTCTCCCCACGTCTGTGTGGATTTCCTCCGGGTTCTCCGGTTTCCTCCCACAGTCCAAAAACATGGAGCAAGTGAATTGAGTTCTCCAAATTGCCCCATATAGAGTGTGTGTGTGTGTGTGAGAGTGTGTGCCCAGCGATGGATTGGCGCCCTGTCCTGGGTCTATCTGCCCAGCGCCCGAGATGTTCTCCCCTGGATGGGCATGGGGAACCCCACCGCGACCCTAATAGAGGATAAAGCGGGAGATAATGAATGAATGAAAAACTAATGAATGAAGGGCGGCACGGTGGCTTAGTGGTTAACACGTTCGCCTCTCAGCGCTAGGGATTCCCGGTTCAAATCCCAATCTGGGTGGAGTTTCCATGTTCTCCCCACGTCTGTGTGGGTTTCCTCCGGGTTCTCCGGTTTCCTCCCACAGTCAAAAAACATGGAGCAAGTCAATTGAGTTCTCCAAATTGCCCCATATAGAGTGTGTCTGTGTGAGTAGGTGTGTGCCAGCGATAGATTGGCACCCTGTCCTGGGTGTATCTGCCCAGCGCCCGAAACGTTCTCCCCTGGATGTGCATGGGGAACCCCCCCCCACGTCCCTAATAGAGGATGAAGCGGAAGATAATGAATGAATAACTAATGAATGATCAACCAAAATGAATGTAACAACAGTTTGAAAAATGGATAAATACACTCATGAAAGGGCAGCTTTTAAAGAGGACAGAGGGGCAAATAAGGATCTGAGCTAAAGCCCCTGATGTTTCTAAACCCTAAAAACACCTCTGCTAAGCAGCATCCTGCACTTAAATCTTATCAACGCCATGAGGTGATGCAGGTCAGACGGAGTGGAGGCAGCGAGCACTCGAACAAGATGAAGGAGGAGATGGAACAGTGCAGCGAGCAGCCAGCAGGTGACATTGTACAATTTGCTCTGAATGCCTGCGTTCGAGGCGCACGGACAGTTAAAGATCGTCCCGGCATCGGAATAGCGATGAGATCGCTAACACAACACAACAAAAAAACAACAACGACAACGACACCACAACACAGAGAGCATGGCGCGCACATGAGCAGCAGTGCACACGATCGCCGTCCACGACGATGCAAAACAGCCCGAGCAGCATTAGCGTTCATGCGCCAGGTGGCGAGCAAAGTGTGCAGGCAAAACAAGTGCTAAGTGGAAGGTCACGGCTATAAATTGTGCTTTAAACGCGGCCCACGGTCCCGCAACTCCGCTACACGAGTCTGCACGGGCTTTAGAACGGCGGCGCTAACGCAACGCTGCGCGACAGCGAAACAGGACGCGGCAAAGCACACAGGTTTAGAGGTGAGGATCGCGAGGGAAGGGAAAGTGTTTGGAAAGTGTTCGGAAATCTCCGGGTTACAAATAATGAGAAGAAAGACGAATAGAAACTGCACTATGATCACTTTAGATCACCCCCCCCCCCACTACTGGACATACCACATCAAATTTATATATATATATATATATATATATATATATATATATATATATATATATATATATATATATATATATACACACACACACATACACATTATATATATATATATATATAGATATATATATATATATATATATATATACACATACATACACAATATATATATGTGTATACACACACACATATATACACATACACATATATATACACATATATAGTGTGTGTGTGTATATATATATATATATATATATATATATATATATATATATAATATATATATATATGTGTGTGTGTATGTGTGTGTGTGTCCAGCGATAGATTGGCACCCTGTCCTGGGTGTATCTGTCCAGCGCCCGAAACGTTTCCCCCTGGATGGGCATGGGCATGGGCATGGGCATGGGCATCCCCCCCCCCAACCCTAATATAGGATAAAGCAGAAGATAATGGATGGATATGTGTCTATGTTTGTGGAAAAAAGTGGAAATATCTAAAGTAAGTGTGTGCTTTATTTATATATATATATATATATATATATATATATATATAACACGTTAACTTTAGTATGTCACATATTAAAATCATTCCTGGTTGTCATATTCCTTGACTGACCTCCAACTGTGACAGACTTCCCCCTTTAATTCTTATAATAATCTGTAATACTTGTGTTATTGTACCACTGCTGTGTTATTGCCTACAGGCTGCTAAATGTCCTCCAGGATGAATAAAGTATTCAATCGTTCTCTGCACTGAGCTCTTTAGGATGAGCAGGAGGAACCCACACACAGCCACAGTGATCGGCGGCAGCTCGCAGTCGCGGCTGCAGTCAGCTGCTGGGGATCCGGCCGCCTGCAGCCGCTCGTGCAGACGGCGTTCATTCAGTGACAGCGTCGCAGAGACGGAGCGCTCCGGCGGGGGAGAGGAACCGGGGGAGGCGACGGCGGCGTGAGGAAGTTCAGCATGCAGGGAGGCGGACGGGGGTCGCGTCCCGGAGCGCGCAGGGTCGAAGTCATCAGCGTGGCAGATTGGGACGCGGATAACGGTCGTCGTGTCTGATTGCCCCCACAGAACCGATCGGGTCCGGGACTCGGTCCGGGACGCGGCTGGCCAGCAGGCCGGCCGACGAGCGAGCGAGCGAGCGTTCGATCGAGCGAGCGAGCCCCCGGGTTCTGACCACTTCCGACAGATGACTACAGATCATTCATGACGAGAACTAAACGCTGCCATTAAAGCGCGCACCGCGCACCGCGCCGCCGGGGAGGAGAGCCGAAAAGCGGGGGGGAAAACAAGCGTACGAACCTCGGCGCGGACGCCCCGCCGACGCGCTCCCTCGGACGGCCAGGTGACTGCGCCGCTGCCCGGCCCGCGTTCCTAAAGCGACGCCATTTTGTAACAATGTTGTAGTTTACATGAATCCGACATGACACTGATTACAACCCAATGGAGTCTCATTAAACCTCGCCTTCTCATCCGCGCCACCCTCCCCAGAAACTTTCTCATTGGCTGCGCGGCCCCGGCGCCGGGCCCCGATTCGACGGCGAGGCGTGTCATTCCGGGCCTCCGAGCGACTCGATCGGCTCCGGCGGCCGTCCGTCGGCGGCCGGCCCGCCTTTTAAAGGTGACCGCGCTGGAAAGACGGATCGAATGGCACACCTGCGGGCGCCGCGGCTGCGCGCTTCTTCATCAGTCAGCCTCATCGATACTTATCCATCAGCCTTATTAATAAGTATCAATAATTCATGCGACGGCGGGCATTTTTCGACGTGGGGCAAACGCGTTAAGCGCGTAAACAAGTCGGCGGAACAGCCCACACGTTTCCGATCGTAAGTCAGCAGGGGGGTTATAATATCAAAGATCGGATCGGATCGGATCGGATCGCGCCCCCCCCCCCCTGAAAAAAACATACTTACACATGAGTTAAGATGACATACGGCAAAAAGTCACGGCAGCGATGTGACAGTTTGAGAGTGGAAACGGATCCGATCCGCGATCGTTTAACGGGGATCGAGTGATGGCTTTATCCAGCGCGCCGATCGATAACCCATAAAGTAACGCAGGCGCGCCGACTGCACGTCCAGCTGCCGGGAAATCGGCGCGCTTATCTGGAAAATTCTATTAAGGAACGAACCCTGCGTTGTTATCCGGAGTTGCATCAGTCGCGCCGACGCTGAGGAGTGAGACGACCGCGTTACCTTTAAGTTGCTGGCCGCTCGGGCTTCTCCTCTTCTCCTCTTCCCCGCTTCTCCGCGTCTCCTCCTCGCTCCTATCCCGGCGGAAAGACTTTAATAAGCCGAATTAATTCCAATCCAGCGGGTCCCGTTTGATCCAGCGAATAAACCGCTCGGCGCAGACAGAGGGAACCTGATCTAACGACTAATTGAAAGGTTAATCTACATGAGAGTGTGTGGCAAACTAGTACCTCCCCTTTCAGCACTTCTACAGTCAGCCTCAGAGGAGAGAGAGAGAGAGAGAGAGAGAGAGAGAGGGAGAGCTGCAAGCAAAACGCCATGTGACATCACATCATTCACTGCAAAAGCGATCTCCATCACTTCACATTACACACAGCCTGATCGCGAGGAGATGGATGCACCCTGTGATCTCCCAGATAGCATCCCAATATCCCCAGACATCCAACATCAGCCACCTTTTACTCAGCTCCGATCTATTTTGGTTTCCCAAATCCGAGTTAGTGAGGAGGAGACTGCTGCGACCCCAAACGCATCTGTGATATGAGTTATGAAGGGGAAAAAAAGTCCTCTGTAGAAACAACTACACTTCTACAGATGGATGTTCACATCAAAGACCGATTTTTTTGGGTACAGCTCCTCATTGAGGTCTGGGATGGCTAGATAGTCTGGGTGGTCCACGGTTCGATGGGTTTGGTGTGAAGGAATTCCCTGCCTGCTCGGGCTTCGGCTGTGCTGGAACGCTCGGGAAAGGAGTGGAACATAAGTTCTGTAGTATTAAAGATTGCCACGAAAGGTCTTTAAAGAACGTCCAGTGGTTAATTCAGTTTGGATCAGTGGAGGAACATTTAGAAACGTTTGGAAGTGCTTAGATAGGTTTCTGACTGGAAATGAATTAAAAGATGTCGTGTGTTTTGGGAATCCATGTTCTCCCCGTGTCCACGTGGGTTTCCTCCCGGTTCTCCGGTTTCCTCCCACAGTCCAAAAACATGGAGTAAGGGCAATTGAATTCTCCAAATTGCTCCATATAGAGTGTGTTTGTGTGAGTGAGTTTGTGCCCAGTGATAGATTGGCGCCCTGTCCTGGGTGTATCTGCCCAGCGCCCGAAACGTTCTCCCCTGGAAGGTATGGGGAACCCCCCCCCCCCCCCCCCCCCCCCCCCCCCCCCCGCGACCCTAATAGAGGATAAAGCGGAAGATAATGGATGGATGGATGTGTGTTTTGGATTCTGGTTTATTATACTCAATATTTATAATACACTATGGGAACGAAAGTATTGAGACACAGATCTAGAAAATAAAGCACCTAGACATTGGGTAGGTCGGCACTATATGGAGCAATTTATAGCAGTCAATTTACTTCAATACATCTTTTTGGACTGTGAGAGAAAACTGGAGAACCCAGGGAAAACCCACGCAGACACGAGGAGAACATGGAAACTCCACCCAGATTCAAACCTGGATCCCCAGTGCTGAGAGACGAACATGCTAACCACTAAGACACCCTCCAAGTAATTTGTCTTTATCTTTTGTTAAATCCTATTCTAGGGACTGGGGTTGCCCATCAGGACAGGACGCCAATCACAACTAACACTTACACACACTTTATAAGGGCAATTTAGAGAAGCCAGTTCCCCTTGAATCTATGTTTTTGGACTTTGGGAGGAAACTGGCGAACCCTGTGGAACTCCGGGAGAACAAAAACCCCAATCAGGTTGAGATTCGAGACTGGATCCCCAGCGCTGAGAGGCGAAGTAAACTACCATTCCGACCCTTCCAATGATTGATTTTATGAAATAAAGAGTGTTGTTAGAGTGTTGATAGATGTTCCATTTAGAACATTAAATGTGTTAAACAGTATTATGTGTTGTTTTCCTGTTTATTCATCACCAAAATATGTCTAATATGTTCCATTGAGCCAAAGAGCATGACTAAAGACTTTAACCTCAATGATGCTGGAAGAGCATGAGATCAGGGTTCCAGTCAGACAGAGAGACAGCCAGCTAGATTCTGCCCCACCAAATTCAACAAACCATTCCATTGTTCTTTGTTGGAGCTTTTTCATGTTGAAACGGGAATAATACAGCACTGAGTACAGTTATTTTATTTACGGCATTGAGTTTCCCCTATGTGTGTGTGTGTGTGTGTGTGTGTGTTATAACTAGATAATTTATTGATCCCAAAGGGAAGTTCAGGGCAACCTGCAGGTGTATGATATTGCACAAATAAAACAACAATTTAAAAACAGAAATATAAAAAATGCAAGATTGAAATAAAATGAATAAAAAATACAATTAAATAATTCAATTTAAATGAAAAATACATAAGTTTAAACAGCCAGTTCAAATTACAGTAAAAATCAGTACTATTAGCATCGATTTTATTAGTGGCGGGCCCTCAGGGCCTTCTTTAAAGGCTTTAAATATGTTAATTACAGACTGATGTTAATTATTTTTTTGTCTGTGAATTCTTATTAAAATATTTTCAAATGGTCAGTCAGCTTCCTTTCCTGGCGTTTCCCCCTGTTGCACTGCTTCCAGACCTGTGTTTTCTTATTAAAGCATTTAACCAATCACATTTCAGCATCATTGGTTGCAAGGTTTTAAATGTTTCTGCCTTTGCCTTCAAAATCAATTTTGCTGAATAAGCATATATCAACCTGTTGCTTCAACCAATCAGATTTTGAGTTGGTGACACTAAAGTCTTCTAGTGGTTTAGTTGTGTCTGCTCTCCTCTGATTGGAGAGTACATTTAATAAGCAGGCATTTTCAGCCAATTAAAATGTGAAAACTCCACCCAGTTTGGGAGTCAGGTGGTGGGGGGGGGGTTCCCCATGCCCATCTTGAGAACGTTTTAGGCGCTGGACAAATCCACCCAGGACAGGGCGCATATTCGTCACTGGGCACACACTCATTCACTATATAGGGGCATTTTTGGAGTAACATATTTACCTTAAATCCATGTTTTTGGACTGTGGGAGGAAACTGGAGAACTCAGAGAAAACCCAGGTGGCCACAGGGACATGGGGAGAACATGAAAACCTTACCCAGATTGGCATTCAAACCTGAATCCTCAGCGCTTAGAGGCAAAAATCAGCCGAATGACCTGATGTAATGTAATGTAATGTAATGTAATGTCGTTCACTGCCACTAAATGGTGGAGTGATCTTCCCAGCTCTGTCCGTAATGCTGAAACATTTAGGATCGTCAAAAACAACTCAAATCACATAGGAACATGATAAAAAAGGTAGGATGAACTTAGACTTAACACAGATTGGATAATCCATCCATCCATTATCTTCCACTTAATCCTCTACTAGGGTCGTGGGGGGGTTCCCCATGCCCTCCAGGGGAGGATGTTTTGCGTGCTGGGCAGATACACTGAGGACAGGGTGCCAATCTATCACTGGACACACACTCACTCACACAGACACACTCTATATGGGGCAATTTGGGGAATTCAATTGACCTTGATCCATGTTTTTGGACTGTGGGAGGAAACCGGAGATCCCGGAGGAAACCCATGCGGACACGGGGAGAACATGGAAACTCCACCCAGATTGAGATTCAAACCAAGAATCCCTAGCACTGAGAGGAGAACATGCTAACCACTAAGCCACCATGCCGCCCAGATTGGATAATAATCCAGATTAATAGTTCTAGTAGTAGTAGTGTAACTGGTTCCTCCTAAACTACTGACTTGTGTTGTTCTCATATTTGTAAGTTCCATCCATCCATTATCTTCTGCTTTATCCTTTATTAGGGTCGCAGGGGGTTCCCCATGCCCATCCACGGTAGAACGTCTCGGGCGCTGGGCAGATACACCCAGGACAGGACCCCAATCTATCACTGGGCACACACTCATACACACAGACACATTCTATATGGGGCAATTTGGAGAACTAAATTGACCTTGATCCATATTTTTGGACTGTGGGAGGAAACCGGAGAACCCGGAGGAAATCCACGCGGACACGGGGAGAACATGGAAACTCCACCCAGATTGGGATTCGAACCGGGAATTCCTATATTTGTAAGATACTTTAGATAAAAGTGTCTGATAAATGACTAAATGTAAATGTGATATAATGTATAACGTTAAACAAATCAAATTTCAGTGGAAAACATTATCAAAACATAAAAAAATGATCAAGATGATGAAAATGATCTACCAAACGACACCTGTACAAATTCACAGACAGAGTGAGAAGAAGACAATATCATTAAAAGGCTGAATTAACGCTGTTTTTTTTATTACGATGGGTGTTAGGATTCCTAACACTATAGATACTCACTGCAGCTGGTAATGTCTATTTTTAATTCCACCCCCAGATGAGTTGTTTTAGATTCTCACAGGATGACACCCACATTTCTTTCAATGAACTGCCACCTACCTCCACATCAGACTGATATATCTAAAACATGAACTGATGAACTTTAAAGCCGCTTCTATGAGATCCTGCACTGTTTCAACACTTAACTCCACGTGTACGTACAAAAGTCCTGGGACACGTCCACTGTACACACTGTACACACTGTACACATACCGAAGCTTTCAACACATCCTGTTCTGAATCAGTCTGAGTAGGAATTCCAGCCCTTTTGGTCAGTAGAGCGTTTGTTAAGGTCAAGCACCAGTTAAATGAGAAAGGGAACCTGCAGTGTCCGTTCTAGTTCATCCCAAATGAAGATCGAGGCTCTGAGCAGGTCAGTCAGGTTCTATCACAGCAAACTCAGCCAATCATGTCTTTGTGGACCTTCCCTTAGTCATAGGGGGTAGTCATGAAACAAGTAATCACCTCTTCCAAATGTGTACAAACACATGTTATTGGATAGAATTCATGGCTTGGTGTTTGATTTTAGCCACCTGGGGTAATGAGAAGGAAATAAAAGAACTGAATTCCATCCATCCATTATCTTCCGCTTTATCCTCTACTAGGGTCGCGGTGGGGGGGCGTTCCCCATGCCCATCCAGGGGAGAATGTTTTAGGTGCTGGGCAGATAGGCCCAGGACAGGGCACCAATATCACTGGGCACACACTCACTCACACAGACACACTCTATATGGGGCAATTTGGAGAATTCAATTGACCTTGATCCATGTTTTTGGACTGTGGGAGGAAACCAGAGAACCCGGAGGAAACCCACGCAGACACGGGGAGAACTTGGAAACTCCACCCAGATTGGGATTCGAACCGGGAACCCCTAGTGCTGAGAGTAGAACATGCTAACCACTAAGCCACCATGCACTTGAACTTCCATCCATCCATCCATCCATTATCTTCTGCTTTATCCTATATTAGGGACACAGGGGGTTCCCCATGCCGATCCAGGGGAGAACGTTTTGGGCGCTGGGCAAATACACCAAGGAAAGGACGCCAATCTATCGCTGGGCACACACTCACAGACACACTCTATATGGGGCAATTTGGAGAATTCATTTGACCTTGATCCATGTTTTTTGGACCGTGGAACCTACGCAGATTCGGGGAGAACATGGAAACTCCACCTGGATTGAGATTCAAACCTGGAATCCCCAGCGCTGAGAGGAGAACATACAAACCACTAAGCCAATGTGCCTCCCCACTTGAACTTGTGAAGGTCTTGCTCAAGGACTAGCAGTGGTTAGAGTGTCGGGCTATCAATCTGAAGGTTGTGGGTTCAAATCCCAGGTCCACTGAAGTTACCCATATGGGTCCTTGAGTAAGACCCTTAACCCTGATTGCTCCAGGGGGCTGCACCAACCCTGTGCACGCTTTGGATAAAAGCATCCGCTAAATGACTAAATGGAATGGGAATGTGATGTTAAACCTTTAAGGACTCGTAATGCAGGACATGTCAGCTTAATGTTACGGACAGGTGGAGCCTCGGAACATTTCCATTGATGCCGTTTAAGTGAAGGATTCAGTCATTTCAGCCATGACAGTAAATAAAAGCGGCTGTGAATTGTGAAGAGAAAAACTATTTCAATGCCACACATGAAGAAGCAGAAGACTACGAGTTCACGGAAAAAAAAGAACAAGTGTGAGCAACAAAACCAAACTGATTTAAACAACAAAAGAAGCACTGTGGAGAATTTTCTGGGTTGTCTCCATGGCCACTCAGGCCTTTGATTGCCGTGCCGTGTATCATCTGATGAAAAACAAACAGCCAGAGGACTCGAGAGGAGAGAGAATGTGTGGAACAGCCTCGCTGACCTGCTTCTCCACCTCCACCCCGATTGAGAATTCTGTTATTGAATGGAAAGGCTCTGAATCGGGGGGCAGCACGGTGGTACGCCTCTGCCCTGGGGATCTGGGCGGAGTTTCCATGTTTCATGTTCTCCCTGTGTCCACGTGTTTTTTTTTTTCCAGAGTATTCCGGATCAGTTCAGTATAGTGTGTGTCTGTGTGAGTGAGTGTGTGCTCAGCAATAGATTGGCACCCTGTTCTGGGTGTATCTGGGTGTACCCAAAATAGCTCTCCCTGTTCTCCCCGGATGGGCATTGGGACCCCCCCCCCCCCCCCCCCCCCCCGACGCCAGTAGAGGTATAAGTGGAGGGTAATGAGATGAGACATTAGACAGGGCTGGTGTAGCGTTTAGCACGTTCTCCTCTCAGCGCTTGAGAATCCAGGTTCGAATCCCGATTTGGATGGAGTGTCCATGTTCTCCTCGTGTCCACATGGGTTTTCTGTCTTCAGTCTAAAAACATGTATTCAAGGTGAATTGGCTGCTCTAAACTGCCTGAGTGTGTTCAGTGATAGAACGACATGGAGGATTATAAGATAAGATGAGATATTAGACAGCACTAGGGATTCCCGGTTCGAATCCCAATCTGGGTGGAGTTTCCATGTTCTCCCCGTGTCTGCGTGGGTATCCTCCGGGTTCTCCAGTTTCCTCCCACAGTCCAAAAACATGGATCAAGGTCAATTGAATTCTCCAAATTGCCCCATATAGAGTGTGTTTGTGTGAGTGAGTGTGTACCCAGTGATAGATTGGCGCCCTGTCCTGGGTCTATCTGCCCAGCGCCCGAAACATTCTCCCCTGGATGGGCATGGGGAACCCCACCGCGACCCTAATAGAGGACATAGCGGAAGATAACGGATGGACCTCTCAATTCTGGGGATCCAGGTTCGAAACCTGATCTGGGTGGAGTTTCCATGTTCTCCTAGTGCATTTTTTTCAGTCTTAAAACGTGGATTTAAGGTGAATTGGCTGCTCTAAATTGCCCTACAATCGCTCTGTGTAAGTGAGTGTGTGCCCAGCGATAGATTGGCGTCCTGTCCTGGGTGTATCTGCCCAGCGCCCGAAACATTCTCCCCTGGATGGGCATGGGGAACCCCCTGTGACCCCATTAAACAGGGAAGGCATAGTGGTTGGCACATCAGCACTCAGCACTGGGAATCCCAATTTGGGTGGAAATTCCATGTTCTCCCCGTGTCTGCATGGATTTATTCCCTCCAGTCTTAAAACCTGGATTTAAGGTGACTGAATCTGCTCTAAATTGCCCTACAATGGCTTTGTGTGAGTGAGTGAGTATGAGAGTGCATTCAGCGATGGATTAGCTACCTGTCCTGGGTGTACCTGCCCAGCCCTCGAAACGTTCTCCCCTGGATGGGCATGGAGATGACCCGAGTAGAGGATAAAGCAGAAGACGAGATGAGAACCAGGGGTTTGTAAGAACCAGGTCCAAAGGAAAAGTGCAGGTTGCCATCACGGCAAAGCCATCAAAGCCCTTCATTAATACTTAGTCTTTGCTCTGACATCTGTGCTGTTATCATGTCTACATAGCAAACGAGAAACATATTCAATTAGTACAATTAATGTACGCAGCTATAGGCCATGCAGCATAAACATCATTAGGCAAAAGTGAAGCTCGACTTGTTTGTAAATACAAACATCATTATTAATGCATGAAAGCAGACAGGTCCTAATCTGATTAAAGATGCTGGCGTGCTCTTATTTCTTGGAACCGATCATTCTGCCCTAAGGGTTTAAGACATCGTTTTATAAATAAGAATAATGATTTATCTCAAACTGGCTGCTGTTTCACTAGATCTTCAACGTATTATCCAAATGATATTCTCTTCGGCTTAAACACAATGTAAATGAGTCATGAAGTGTTTAATGTGCTGGATAAACATGTTTTATTGATGTTCCACTACGAACGCATCATCTGGTTCTCATTCTCCTTTAAAAAAAGGACTTGAAATCCGAAAGGAAAGCTAAGCATGGATAAAAGACGCTGGATTATTCATATTTAAACCAGGTTTAATATATAGCACCGATCAAAAGTTTGGACACGCCCCCTCCTTGCTCCATTATCTATTTCCTCCACTAAGCATATAGATGGACTTTGTATTTTTACAATTACAGACTGTAGAACAGGGCGGCACGGTGGCTTAGTGGTTAGAATGTTCTCCTCTCAACACTAGAGATTCACGGTTCGAATCCAAATCTGGGTGGAGTTTCCATGTTCTCCTTGTGTCCGTGTGGGTTTCCTCCGGGTTCTCCGGTTTCCACCCACAGTCCAAAAACATGGATCAAGGTCAATTGAATTCTCCAAAATTGCCCCATTTAGAGTGTGTTTGTGTGAGTGAGTTTGCCCAGCGATAGATTGGCGCCCTGTCCTGGGTGTATCCACCCAATGCAAACGTTCTCCCCTGGATGGGCAAGGGGAACCCCCCTGACCCAAGAATAGGATAAAGTGGAAGATAATGGATGGACGGATGGACTGTAGAACATCTGTTTTCTGTTGGTTCTCTGTTCTCTGTTCTTAGTTTTGTAGTTCTATATTGCTAGTATATAAAATGTATACGTGCTGGGATAGGCTCCAAAACGTCCCCAAACCCTAATCTGGATACACAGATCAGAAAATGAATATATGAAACGTAAATGTAAATGTAAATAACATAAAATAATAGGTGGAACGGTGGTTTTGTGGTTAGTATGTTCACGGTATCAGGGCAAGTTATTCGCGGTTTAAATCCCAATCTGGGTGAGTTTCCTCCGGGTTCTCCAGTTTCCTCCCACAGTCTAAAAACATGGATTTAAGGTCAATTGAATTCTCCAAATTGCCCCATATTGAGTGTGTCTGTGTGAGTGTGTGTCCAACGATAGATTGGCGCCCTGTCCTGGGTTTATCTGCCCAGCGCCCGAAACGTTCTCCCCTGGATGGGCATGCGGAACCCCCACAACCCTAGTAGAGAATTAAGTGGAAGCTAATGGATGAATGAAAAACTTTATTTAATTTTGGATTTAATGAATAAAGCCTAATTAGTTTTTTTTCGAACATCGTCGCATGCACGAAGAATTTAATTTCTGCATGCTTGCATTTTTCCGTAAGGATGAACCTGTCCGTACACGTTGACCAGATGCGAAATACCTGAAATTACACTCACAAATTCTCCAAACCCAGACTTCTTTCTCGACTCTTGAGAAAAGCCAGCTGCATAAAAGAGGCGGGCGGCTGGAAGGGAAGAGAAAAGAAAAAAACCCTGCTGTAACGCAATGTGTGAGTTGGTGGAGGAGGTGTGTGCAGATGTGTGAATGAATTCTACACAACTGAGCAGTCAGTTTCGCTTCGGCGGGGTACATGAGTGGTCTCGTTGAAAATAGATGATAAGTGCAATCAGACCGTGAGCCATTTTCTGTACCTGGCTTAACCGGACCTGGGTTCCCCATTACGGAGGAACCACTTACATGGAGAGCGGGACAAAAGGACAGCTGTATTTTCATTTCTGTCTAATGATAGCTATGAATAGCGGCTACTAATCCTAAAACAGAGACAAGCTCTTGCAGACTTGACACTGTGATCAAGGAGACAAGCAACAGGAAGAAAGCGAGGGCTTAGCTCCGAGTATTAGCAGCTGAGGAGCACTATTTGTTCAAAGCCTTGTTCAATAGAATAACAATGATATTCATGACCCCGATGCCTCAGGGACGTGTTGTGTGATACAAAAGGCCCAGAATCATCCTGTTTTGATTTACTGGTCTTTCTAAACAGAAAAAAAAATGGGGCATATAGTGTGTATATAACTGAGCAGCTCACTTTATAGCAATAACTGGTTATGCAGAAATGGACAAAGGAAGCTTTGAAGAATCGTCAGGGTCGTTTTGGTTTCGTTGTTGAGGCAAAATTCATGGCGAAGAGAACAGGTGGGTTTATACTGAGTGCTGGCGGGAACAGAGTAACGTTGTCTCATGACTAAATAAAGAAATGATACGGTTCCTGGTGACTGTTCAGACTGAAAGATGTAATAATAGTCGACTATGTGTTTATCGAATGTGTTACTCAAACCCAAATTAGATTAGCATTTACAAATGATAACACTGTTTATGAACATGGACTTCATAATGCTTTATAAACACATTCATACATGTGGGATTTAGAACAGGGAGTTGTGAAGCTTCGAAATATTTGTCAAAAGCTTTCGTTAATGACCGACACTGTAGTAGAACTGTAGTAGTAGTAATGCAGTAATAGTAGTAGTACTGTAGTAGCAGTACTATAATAATAGTAGTACTGTTGTAGAACTGTTGTAGTAGTAGTACTATAGTAGCAGTACTATAATAGTAG
>JAFMOC010000044.1:432500-562500 GCA_019802505.1 Corydoras sp. C115
GGGTTTCCTCCGGGTTCTCCGGTTTCCTTCCACAGTCCAAAAACATGGATCAAGGTCAATTGCGTTCTCCAAATTCCCCCATATAGCGTGTGTTTGTGTGCATGTCTGTGTGAGTGAGTGTGTGTCCAGCGATAGATTGGCGCCCTGTCCTGGGTGTATCTGCCCAGCGCCCGAAACGTTCTCCCCTGGATGGGCATGGGGAACCCCCCCGCGACCCTAATAGAGGATAAAGCGGAAGATAATAGATGGATGGATCTCAATCAAGGTCAATTGAATTCTCCAAATTACCCCATATAGAATGTGTCTGTGTGAGTGAGTGTGTCCAGTGATATTTTGGCGTCCTGTCTTGGGTGTATCTGCCCAGCGCCCAAAACGTTCTCCGCTGGATGGGCATGGGGAACCCCCCCGCGACCCTACTATAGGATAAAGCGGATGATAATGAATGAATGAATGAATGTCTCTCATAGTTGAGGTATACCAATGATATCAATTACAAGCCTCTCTCATCTTTTAAGGGAGAACTTACAGTTGGTGACTGACTAAATACTTTTTCCCCCACTGTATCCCAAACTTAATTTTTTTTTTTTATGTGCAGGTCGTAAGGCAACAATAACAGGAAACTGACGCTTTAAAACATGAACGCATCTGTGTGATGAGAGGAATAAATCAGGTTTAGCAGATGGTAGAGAAGGTGCTGTTAGAGCAATCATCAGCGATGTACAGTGCTAAAATCCTCCAGCAACCCTCAGGCTCTGAGGCCTCCCACCTAGATCTCTGTACTTTGCACCACCACTGAGGAGCATTGAAAAACCAGCTGGCAAATTCATTTTCCACCATGCTGGTGTGATGGCCTCCAACCTCTCATTTGAAACCCATAAAGGAGTAACAAAAGAAATCAATACGCCGCTTTGTGCAAACAAGCTCACAGTTCTATCAGTTTTAGGATCGAACCGGTTCTGCGTCCGCGCAGCGCATTAGCTTTTCCAAACGTCCGATTTGGAAATAGAGTCACAGAAATGATTCCAAATATAATTACTGAACACCTGAGGCTCTTTGGGGTCATTTGATCACATGTACTGAATCTACAGGTCCAGTTTAGAGTATCACGCTCACTTTCATCCGTCAGTTTCCATACACTCTGTTAGTGTAAGTATGTATGATCGCTGTATAAAGGTTAGTTTATTTCCAAACACCAGAGGATTATCTGAAGCTTACAGCAGAGTTGGCACCCCATCAGCACCAACGTGCACCAGCACCATATACTTCACCAAACCACTAAAATGGTGCCGTTACTACAGTGTTAAAAGAGTCACCCACCACTCAAATATCAGTTTCTTGACCGACGGAGATGACTACTCAGTGTTGTGCTGCACATCCAGCTCCTTTGGTTGTTGTGGGGCAGCTATAGGTTTGTGATTAAGGAAATCTGAAGGTCCTAGGTTTGATTCCCGAGCCCACCAAGTACTATGGTTGGGCCCTTGGGTAAGGCACCTAACACCAATTGCTCCCTGGGTTCTGTATACAGGGCTGCCCACCACTCCGGACACTCCGGACTCAGACACCTCATTCAGTGTGTGTGTGTGTGTGTGTGTGTGTGTGTGACTGCACGGATGGGTTAAATGTGGAGGATAAATTCCTGTGTGTAAGCTCGTTCATTTTTACCATCATTTTTGTCATGTCACGTGATCGTGGATCATGTGTCAGAGTCTCCTACGGAACCTGGCTTTCTATTGGACTAGCAGTCCTGCAGGACGGCCTCAATGGACTTATATAGTTTTCCAATTGTTGAATACGGTCACATGATCATCACACTATCTGTACATTAGTGTCCTACACTACAACAGTGACCGACTGTTGACGTCTGGAGAGGTTGTTTTCAGTCATTGGTGCACCTGGGTTTTTTGTTGTCAAGCTATGAAAACAATACGGCAGAAATGTACCACAACACATTTCGAGATAGCCACGCATAGATATATTTACAAGCAGTGTTGCTATTTAAACGATGTAGGCGGAAGGTGTGAAAATAGACTGTTGACGCACCTTGCGCAGGGTGTATGTTGGGCCTAGAGTCTCGAAGTAATGGCTGCACATTATTCTTTCCCTAATTCAAAACCTCTTGTGTGAATGCATGAATCAGCCGTTTCACATCACTTGCGTTTCGCCTCGCGATGCCCCAGCCATTCTCCCCTGGATGGGCATGAGATACCCCCCCCCCCCCCGCGACCCTAATAGAGGAGAAATCGGAAGATAATGGATGGATAGATGGACAAACACAGGCAGTATGGTGGCTTAGTGTTTAGCACGACCGCCTCTCAGCGCTAGGGATTCCCGGTTCGAATCCCAATCTGGGTGGAGTTTCCATGTTGTGTCTGCGTGGGTTTCCTCCGGGTTCTCCGGTTTCCTTCCACAGTCCAAAAAAAACATGGATCAAGTCAATTGAGTTCTCCAAATTGCCCCATATAGAGTGTGTCTGTGTGACTGAGTGTGTGCCCAGCGATAAATTGGCACCCTGTCCTGGGTGTATCTCCCCACCACCCGAAACGTTCTCCCCTGGATGGGCATGGGGAACCCGCAACCCTAGTAGAGGATAAAGCGTTAGAGAATGGATGGATGGACAAACACGTTTGATGGATGACTTCACGGCTCAGATCCGGTGACGACTCGAACTGCCGGCGATTTGAAGTCTGAAGTGTACATAGTTATTAGTGGCGCCCACAGACGAGAGATCAGAGAAGTAAAGGTGTGTGAAGCTCATATACAGAAAATGCTTCTAATCCTATAAACAAGGGACCGACTGAATTAGTTACATTGTCTGTAATTAAAGACTTACAATGGAATTCCTGGTTGATTCTAATCAGCCCAACCTGCAAAACAAGTTAAAATCATTCTATACACTGAAGAGTTTTCTAAAATACCATTGCAGGAGGTTTTTTACCAACTTTATCAGTCACGCCTACCATCTGCATCATTTCAATAGCAACACATGATGCAAAACTATATAAGGGGCCTTCTTTGATCCCGTCTCCGTCTAGACAGAAGATTTTGTTGTTATAACAACACGATTCTTCCTTCAGACTTTAGTCAAATGTTTTGACTCAAGTTAAACTGTGCGCACAGTTGAAAGCATTGCCACTTGCAGTCTACCACACTAATAACATCCTTTTTAATTGGGTTGAAGTGATTTGTGAGCAGTCTGTTACTCATTCATTCACTCATTAGCTTCCCCTAAATTGCCCCTATATAGTGTGTATGTGTGTGTGTGTGTGTGTGTGTGTGTGTATCTAGTGATAGATTGGCGCCCTGTCCTGGGTGTATCTGCCCAGTGCTTGAAACGTTCGCCCACGGATGGACATGTGACCTGAGTCCCTTGGAAACGTGTAAGAGATGTAATGAGATAAAGTGAAATGAAAAATATTCCAAGAAATAATAAAAAATAGACTAAAGATACTGTAATGGTAATCTTTGCAGATATCATCCATTCATCCATAATATTTTGCTTTATCCTCTATTAGGGTTGTGGTGGGGGGTTCCCCATGCCCATCCAGGGGAGAACAGGACGCCAATCTATCGGTGGGCACACACTAACTCACACAGACACACACTATATTGGGCAATTTAGAGTATTCAATTCACCTTGACTCCACGCTTTTGGACTGTGGGAGGAATCCGGAAAACCCATACAGACACAGGGAGAACATGGAAACTCCATTTATTGTAGATTGGGATTGGAACTTAGATCCCTAGTGACTAGAGGCGAACATAATAACCACTAAGCCACTCTAAGCTGCCATAAGAATTTATGGGGGGGGGGGGGTTCCTCATGCTCATCCAGGTTAGAATGTTTTGTCGCTGGGCAGATACACCCAGGACAGGGCGCCAATTCTTTGCTGGGCACACCAACTCATACATACACTATATGGGGCAATTTAGAGCATTCAATTAACCTTAAATCCATGTTTTTAGACTGTGGGAGGAAACCAGAGAACCCGACTCGGGGAGAAAATTGAAACTTCATCCATATCGGATTAGAACCTGGATCCTCAGTGCTGAGAGGAGAACCTGCTAACCACTAAGCCACCGTGGCAACCAGTCTGTTACTTATGGTTAATTTTGAAAGCCTTTTTTACTTTAATAGAAATGACAGATGGTTTCATTTTTATTAGAACAGAGAACCATGTCATTCCCTCTGCAGGATATAAGATCGTGTTACAAAGAGGATAAAGTAATTTTATACAATTGCTGTTTAAAAATGATTTCTGGACACTTTGCTTCTCCAGCTGTCCCTGTTTAAGACCCACTGTCTCAGTAAGGTTGTGCTGATGTGAGATTTTATTACGAGTGTCTAAATCTTCTTTCTTAGCCAGGGGTCTTAAACTCAACTGCACCGGGGGCCAAAACTCAGAGCACTCTTTAGTTCGTGGGCCGAACAGGAGAAACGTTTATTAAACACAATAAAAGAAAATGATTTCTGAACATTAATAGAAATAAAAACAGACATGAATATTATTCCACAATTCAATAAACTGCAGCTTTATATAACTTAAAATACTTTGCACTCTATAAAAGTATCCATCCATCCATTATCTTCTGCTTTATCCTTTACAAGGGTCGTGGGGGGGGGTTCCCATGCCCATCCAGGGGAGAACGTTTAGGGCGCTGGGCAGATACACACAGGACAGGACGCCAATCTATCGCTGGGCACACACTCACTCACTCTCACAAACACACTCTATTGGGGGCAATTTGGAGAATTCAATTGACCTTGATCCATGTTTTTGGACTGTGGGAGGAAACCGGAGAACCTGGAGGAAACCCACACGGACACGGGGAGAACATGGAAACTCCACCCAGATTGGGATTCGAACCGGGAATCCCCAGCGTTTAGAGGAGAACATGCTAACCACTAAGCCACCGTGCTGCCCTTGACAGTAAATCATCAACACATAACCCCAGTCTGTTTTAGTTCTGCAGTTCGCCTCTGGGGATTAATAAATGATTCAGATTCTAATTAAAGTTCCTACTTCGCTCCTTTTCTCAGCTTCCACTCACCTGGAAAGACTTTCCACAACATTTTGTACCTCTACATCTCTGAGACGTCGCCTGTTCCTTCAGAGCTTCATGAGGTCAGACACTGATGCTGGGTGACTTTGCCTGGCTCTAAATCTTCAACCTCATTCATCCCAAAGAGGTTGAGGTTGGGGATCAGAATAGGCCAATCAAGTACTTCCACACCCGACTCACCCATCTATGCCTTTAAGAGCCACGCTTTGAACCCTGCTACACGCGATTCTTCCCCAATCAGTTTTTTTTTACAAAGTTGAAAGCATACAAGAGTCGAAACTGATGGCTAGGTGCTTGATTTTAGATTTGAACCACCTGTTGCCATGGGACTGTGTGATTCCTTGATTAAGAAGTGCTGGTTCATATAGTGTACTGAATGCTGAATGTTCTCTGGTTAGACTGCACATGTTCTACTTACTTTCCTGCCAAGATGTTTACTATAGCACACTAAGCTCTACCAGCCTGGTCGGAATTTGGTGTTAGTTCTACGTGACATAAGCCAACACGTCTGATCTTCTAGCAACACCTCAGTCTGCCAGTGGTTTTTGTAACGCCCACCTCACCAAAACAAAAATCCCCACCTACCATTCTGGTAACAGCTTTTTTTTTCACAAATCCAATCAAAATGATAAGTAAACAATCACAAGTCACAATTTAGAAAATAAAACTCAATATACTAATTGTCGGGGCTTCAAATCATAAGATCACCAAAAGATACATTAAAAGTTGCCAATGTGGGCCCTTAAGTAGGGCCCTTGGCCCTCATTACAGTGGTACAGAGGTACAGCAATACCTCCAACTTTATATCTGATCCCAATTATCAAGTAAATCCATTTGGAAAGAAGACTCTGCAAGATCCATCCATCCGTCCATTATTTTCTGCTTTTCCCATGCCCATCCAGGGGAGAACATTTCGGGCACCTAGGACAGGGCGCCGATCTATCGCTGGGCACACTCACTTACACAAACACACTCTATATGGGGCAATTTAGAGAATTCTGTTGACCTTGATCCATGTTTTTGGACTATGGGAGGAAACCGGAGAACCCGGAGGAAACGCACACGGACACGGGGAGAACATGGAAACTCCACCCAGATTGGGATTCGAACCGGGAATCCCTAGCGCTGAGAGGAGAACATGCTAACCACTAAGCCACCGTGACGTCCCAGAATAAAATCAGAAATATTTATTTAAATTAAAGGCTAAAACTGGGTACGTGAGCATGTGTGTGTTCACGTTTGTGTGCAAATGTGTGTGTGTGTGTGTGTGTGTGTGTGTGTGTGTGTGTGTTTGCTCTATTCAAATCTATACTGTTGATCTGATTACCGTGAAATTGAACATGCTTACACTTCTGAGCATGCTGTGCTGAGAGGAGAACATGCTAACCACTAAGCCACTGTTCCGCCCACTCTGCTTAATCATCTGATGCAATTTAGTTGAACTTTTTACAGTTTTGTAAATAAATTGTTATTTTTACTATATAATATAGCTAGTTTTTATTGATTCACTAATCAGACAGTTTTCCTTAGGAGTTTCAGTCGGGAGATCGAGTGGGAGGGGGAGACCTTATCTGCGGTAGACGGTAGACATATTGTGCTTTAGTTAATTAACCCACACACTGACATTTTATTGATGTGGTGAGCAAGTAAGCCATATTGCAAATATAATTCTTTAATAATTTTTTGTGGGCACGTTGGAAAGATGCCCCTCATTGGCCGGTGCTTGCACTTATCTAGATCCACCCCTGGGTTCAATTTAGGAATATGTTCTGCTTTTCTTGGTTTGATATCAGACTATGTTCAATTTCTACTGTTATCTCTATCAGTTTGGATTACCTGATCAGGCTCTATAAACAAGTACATCCATAATAAAGGAACTGGCAGATGGGGGAAGAGATAATATTAATATCCATTGCTCTATTATCATCATCCTCTACTAGGGTTCCCCATGCCCATCCAGGGGAGAACGTTTCAGGCGCTGGGCAGATACACCCAGGACAGGACAGGACACCAATCTATCGCTGGTCACACACTCACTCATACAGACACACTCTATATGGGGCAATTTGGAGAATTCAATTGACCTTAAATCCATGTTTTTAGACTGTGGGAGGAAACTGGAGAAACCGGAGGAAACTCCACCCAGATTGGGATTTGAACCGGGAATAAATTGCCCTGATACCGTGAACATACTAACCACTAAACCACCGTCACTGGATACACTCACTCACACAGACACACTAAATGGGGCAATTTGGAGAACCCGGAGGAAACCCACACGGACACGGGGAGGTCATGGAAACTCAGATTGGAGAGGAGAATCTGCTAACCACTAAGCCACCGTGCCGCCCGGCGATATAAACATAATGAAAGAAAATATTAAAATTGTGCAGTAATTATCAATTTAGAACCGTTGGTACAGTACCTCCAACAAATGCATCTGAAGGTGCTCGCTTTAAAGGCCGCTTTAAAGGCCGCTTTGGTTCTAAATGCCCAAATGTCATCAGTACACGCTGAAAACGTCTCTGCCTCGGCAAAAAGCACACTTCATTTCAAATGACTGTCATCAACTTGACAATGATTTTCCCTCGGCAGACCTTTAAGTCACTAGATTTGGATCGAGTCCTATGGGATTTTGTTCAATGGCTGATCTGAAAGCCGAGGGCCGATGTAATATAGTATTACAATCCTTTGTATAAAGTCATCGGTGGCTGCAGACTCAACCAGGATCGCGACTTAACCTGACCCCAGAGACGCCGACAAGCCCAGCCATTATTGCCTCAACCTTTAATTTTCGCGGCCCTGCCAGAACGTAACCCATGCCAGTTGGAGGCATTTGTGCCAAAATTAATTTATGCGCAAACAAATACAGTGAACATGCTAATAATTGGGGCACAGCAGAGGCAGAGACAAGTTTGCACTCCGCAGCTAATGAGAACTCTGCAGGGACAAGGCTGAATGACGGAGATCATCAGGAACAGAGGAGCGGGCTATTTGCATGAGCCAGAGCCTTGTACTCAAGGAGAGGCAATTGTTCTATTTGGCAGCGTGCAAAAGACATCACTTGTAGGCTTAAACGGATCCTATCCCTAAAAACACATTTAGCAGAAATCATCTTAGTTCCACATTCAGTTTTAATGATCTTCTAGGTGCCCTGATTCTTTATTACTTCCCCTCCACAGGCCCCTTTCCTCCACTGTTCTCTTTCAATGGCCCTTGCTGCTCATCCTCGCCTCTGAACACTGCTGTTTTATTTATGGCATTATCAGCCATTAGAGTGAAATGAGGCTCACCGAGTCAGAGGATATTGCTGTAACTCAGAGGGCTTTGCAGTAAGAGAACACTTCACTGAGCCTCATCTTTGATGTTGTCTGGCAGTTTTGAGTACACTCTGAAAACTCCATTACGCCGAGGTTGGCAGCCCGCGCCAGCAACACGACTGATTTACTTTCCGAAATTCAGCTGTTTACAGAACTGTGCACCCAATAACATCTTCAGCAACACCTCGGAATGAGAGGCGCGTCGCGGATTAACAGGAGGTGAAGACAATAGAGAAAACAAGCTAATACTCGAGGACGTTACGAGGATCTGACGACGGAAAGGCTTTGAGCATATACCTGTTAATGGCTCATAAAGGGTGTCAGAAAATTGATGTGGGTGGAAAGCCATGCGAATAAACACAGCGGGGGGTGTGCGGGGGGAGGAGGTCTTTCAAACCCAATGCAACAGTGAGCACTCAAGACATGTCTGCCACGAGTGCAAGCCGTTCCTCCCCGAACGAGGCAGTCGATTGTGTCTTTGATAATTAATTACACAAAAAAGCAGATCCTTTTAGAATCAGCTAATTAGCAGCAAAATGACTTTGGGTAATTAATGCAGGCGATGAAGCATGTTCACCCGCCCTCCTCTTGAAATGATTAACTAAGGGATCCCGCATGTGAATTAAGTTCAGAGGAACTTCGGATCGGTCTGTATATTTGCAATTACACAGTAAAATAATTGCCTTGGAGGTAAAGCAGGTAGGCCCTGACAAATTATGAGCCATTAGTGTGCAGCAAAAGACTTACCACGTATTAGTTTGTGGTTTGATTTCAAGGAAGAGTGTGTGTGTGTGTGTGTGTGTGTGTGTGTGTGTGTGTGTGAGTGTGTGTGTGTGTTAAAGGGGATGACCAGACAGTGAGCTTATGCGTTATGAAACTGTATGTGGTTCTTTCCGCTGTACTTGGTGTGACCTGATTCTACTTCCGTCTATGACTCAAAAACAAAGTAGGCTGAAACTGAAAGAATGAAAAAAGAAACCATGTAAAGAAAAAACTAGCCACCTCACAGTCTCAACACAGGCAACCGAGAACTTTAAAGACACATGTCTTGCATATGAGATACATGTAGAGAACCAGTGGAATTAAATGAGAACAGGTTCATAATCAGAATCAGAATTATTACATAATAATATCAACCTGTTCTCATGGAATTTACGATCTCCTCGTATTTTAATGTAACAGCTTACTGCAGTTTGAACCAAATTCACACAACCATCAGATAATAAGCAACTAGTAAGTAAATGCACTCTGAAGAAAAGGCTTAGGTTTGAAAAGTTGATCAACAGAACCATATAAGAATCCGTGGTGGTGTAGTGGTTAGTGCATCCGCCTCTCAGCATTGGGGATTCAGGTTCGAATGTCAATCTGGGTAGATTTTCAATGTTGGTCCAATCTATCGCTGGATACACTCACTCACAAACACACTTTATATGGGGCAATTTGGAGAACTCGATTGACTTGATCCATGTTTTTGGACTGTGGGAAACCGGAGAACCTGGAGGAAACCCACACAGACATGGGGAGAACATGGAAACTCCACCCAGATTGGGATTCGAACCGGGAATCCCCAGCGCTGAGAGGAGAACATGCTAACCACTAAGCCACCGTGACGACCCAGAATAAAATCTGAAATATTTATTTAAATTAAAGGCTCTGCATATGAGTGATCATGCATTTAGAGAACCGGTGGAATTAAATGAGAACAGGTTCATAATCAGAATCAGAATTATTATATAATGATATCAACCTGTTCTCAATGAATTTACGATCTCCTCGTATTTTAATGTAACAGCTTACTGCAGTTTGGACCAAATTCACACAACCATCAGACAACGAAGCAACTAGTAAGTAAATGCACTCTGAAGAAAAGGCTTAGGTTTGAAAAGCTGATCAACAGAACCATATAAGAATCCGTGGTGGTGTAGTGGTTAGTGTATCCGCCTTTCAGCATTGGGGATTCAGGTTCGAATGTCAATCTGGGTAGATTTTCAATGTTGGGGTTTGGTCTGGGTTCTCCAGTTTCTTCCCCCAGTCCAAAAACTGTTCAATAACACAGTCACAAGTCAGAAATTACAAAATAATACTCAAAATAAAAAAGAAGCAACTAAGACATGCCACATTTTACTATACGAACAAAAAGCATGTGACAATATTCTTATATCTAAGATTCTACGTTATTATTTAAATTTTTGTGGTTACAAATCTTAATCCCAACAATATGGGCCCTTAAGCAGGGCCCTTGACCCTCATTACAGAGATACAGAGGTACAGCTACACCATTATCTTCCACTTTATCCTCTGCTAGGGTTATGGGGGGGGGGGGGGTTCCCATGCCCATCCAGTGGGAACATTTTGGGGGCTGGGCAGATGCACCCAGAACAGGGTGCCAATCTATCGTTGGACACACACTCACTCACACAAACACACTCTACATGGGGCAATTTGGAGAATTCAATGTTTTTGGACTGTCCAGAGAAGCCGGAGGAAACCCACACAGACACAGGGAGAACATGGAAACTCCACCCAGAGTGGGATTCGAACTGTGAAGCCCTAGCGCTGAGAGGAGAACATGCTAACCACTAAGTCACCGTGATGCCCCAGAATAAAATCAAAAATATTTATTTAAATTAAAGGCTAAAACTGGGTATGTGAGCATGTGTGTGTGTTCACGTTTGTGTGTGTGTGTGTGTGTGTGTGTGTGTGTGTGTGTTTGCGTTCTCTATTCAAATCTATACTGTTGATCTGATTACCGTGAAATTGAACATGCTTACACTTCGGGACCCTGCAAAGCATTATATACTCTTTACAAACAATGAAGCAATTAGGCATAAATTAATGTTTACACTGTTTGCAAACATCATCAATAATCATAAATATTTTCCAAACAATTTGGAGAAACTTCAGCGAAACAATGATCCAAAACTGGCAACTGAAAGTAGAAGGTTCTAGACTGGATAAGGGTTCTAGACTGATCAAATCAGACACGGACGTGAGTATTCATTACACCTCCTAAAAAGAGAACTGAGTGAACTGCCCCCACCTCCTGAAACTAACAAATGTTAGCGAACCACAGACTTAATGCAGTTACAGCAAGCAACAGATACGCAATAAACAAACCGTTTTATTGACTTCACATTGGGTATCTTAGCAGCTTCGCCTCTTAGCACTGGGGATCCAGGTTCGAATTCTAATCTGGGTGGAGTGTCCATGTTGTCCCTGGGTCCGCGTGGATGTCCCCCGGGTTCTTCGGTTTCCTTCCACAGTCCAAAAACATGGATGAATGTAAACCGATTGCCCCATCTGTGTGAGTGAGTGTGTGCCCAGCGATAGATTGGCGCCCTGTCCTGGGTCTAACTTCCCAGCGCCCAAAACGTTCTCCCCTGGATGGGCATGGGGAACCCCCCCCCCAGAAGATAACGAATGCATGACCAGAGTCTTCCTCAGTCCTTCATTCCAAAATTTATCTCCAAACTGCCATCTCTGACACGCCTGAATGTAAATAGCAGGAAATCAAGGCTGTCATCTGCAACTCTATTCTTATATTTAGCTTTTGATTTCAAAACTAATGTCTTCCCTGTCCAGCAAAAAAGAAACTGAGTTGGCTTTAATGTTCTTTTATATTTGTGGAGGACTTAATCTGTTTAGTGCTTAAAGGAAATGTCATAGTAAATTTAAAGCCTGATGTTTTGACACACGGAAAAAACGAACTGGTATCTTCTAAAAGATTAGGAGGAAAGTGGGAAAAGTGTTTTTGAAAGTATGAGTTTAAGCAGTTGGGATTAAAATACTAACGACGTGGCTGTCATCGTGTGATTGGTTCGATGTATAAATATACGGCTGGCTTTATTACAGCTCTGGTTTCACTCTTAATTAGAATGTGTCCCATATTTATGCAGTGATGAGATTATATTTAACACAACAGAAATTAAATGTAATATGAGATATTGTTGTTTTTATATACAGTACCAGTCAAAAAGAATAGACCTCCTTTGTCCTCCACTGTTTTCTGCACTTACTGTAAAGATGTAGTTCTACAATTCCAGACTGTAGTCCACATGTTTGTGGACGTTCCCTTTACTCTGTTGTCTAATCCTCAGGACCCCAATAGTACCACCACAGAGCAGGGGTTATTTGGTTGGTGCATTATTCCTATCCCAGCAGTGTCACTGAGGTGAAGAAATGAAACTACAGCAGCAGACAGCTGCACTAACACCCCCTCACCACATCAGTGTCACTGTAGAACTGACAATAAACAATCCACCACCCAAATGACACCTGTTCTGTGATGCTCATGACCAATAGAGAACAGAGAACCAACAGAACACAGATGTTCTACAGTCTATAATTGTAAAACTACAAAGAACATCTACATCAGGGATCTCAAACTCAAATGTACCGGGGTCAAAACTCAAATCACACTTTAGGACGCGGGCCAAAACAGGATAAACATTTATTAAACACACTAAAAGAAAATGTTTTCTAAACTTTAATAGAAATAAAAACAGACAGAAATATTATACCACAGTAAATAAACTTCAACTTTATAGAACTTAAAATACTTTCTCTATAAAAATATTTCTTGTCATCCATCCATCCATTATCTTCCGCTTTATCCTCTATTAGGGTTGGGGGGGAGTTCCCCATGCTCATCCAGGGGAGAACGTCTCGGGCGCTGGGCAGATACACCCAGGACAGGGCACCAATCTATCACTGTGCACACACTCACTCACTCACACATACACACTCTATATGGGGCAATTTAGAGAACTCAATTGACTTGATCCATGTTTTTGGAATGTGGGAGGAAACCGGAGAACCCGGAGGAAACCCACGTGGACACGGGGAGAACATGGAAACTCCACCCAGATGGGGATTCGAACCGGGAATCCCTAGTGCTGAGATGAGAACATGCTAACCACTAAGCTACCGTGCCGCCCTATTTCTTGTCAACATTATAAAACTTACAACTATAAAAACATAAAAATATCAAATACAACTGATGCTTTTCCACAAAAGTAAAAACATCAAACCAGTCTTCTTTGCTTTTGGGTGATTTAAAAAAAAAAAAACTTAAACTTTAAAGATCTCTAAATATTTCTGCTGTGGTAGCATGTTCCGTTAAGAAAGGTCTGATCTTTCTGATGCTGTATTGCAGAAAAAAGTGCTTAATATTACATATAAGTGCAAGTAAACCTAAATAAAACACTCGGATTCGATCTTTAAAAGCCGTGTTCCACCTCTTTATAGTGTATGTAGCATCTCGGTTCTAAAACACTGATGCCCTTATTGGCCTTTAGAACTGCTTTCACATGTCTTGGAATGCTTTTACCAGGTTATGTAACATGGCTGTGGGAACTCATAGGTGCACTGAGGTGATCGTGAGGCGGTGATGCACCTACTCTATATTAACTGATTAGTCCAGACTTGCAGACAACAAGTGCTGTTTTAGCCCCAAGGACTCAACAGACTGTCAGCCTGACCAGATTCACATCATGATTTGATTAGTAAGTCTTAATCAGAGTAAACGTGGTGGATATTAGATAAAAAGCTCCTTTAACTTTTCAGCACCACCCAAAACGTTCTCCCCTGGATGGGTATGGGGAACCCCCTTCCTTCCACAGCCCAAAAACATGGATTCAATGTAAATTGGCCATTATAGAGTGTGTGTGTGAGTGTGTGTGCGTCTGAGTGAGTGTGCCCAGTGAGAGATTGGTGGCGCCCTGTCCTGGGTGTATCTGCCCAGCGCCCGAGACGTTCTCCCCTGGATGGGCATGGGGAAGTCCCTTCCTTCCACAGCCCAAAAACATGGATTCAATGTAAATTGCCCCATATAGTCTGTGTTTGTGTGTGATTGAGTGTGTGCCCAGTGATAGATTGCCACCCTACCAGATTAAGAGGAAGATAATGAATGAATGAATGAATGAATGAATGAATGAATGCACTTTTCAGTAATGCTTGTGATATGACGAGTCAAAGGTTTCTTCTTCCTTCTTCCTCCATTGTCTATTTCCTCTGCATATCGTATACAGAATAGTAGGTGGTTTTTCCATAACAACTGACTTGTGTTCTTTCATTTGTAAGTCACACGGAATAGAAGCGATTCCTAAATGACTAAATGTAAATGTAAATGTAATGTTTGAGAAAAATTGTTGGAGCTCTTTATTTTATATAGCACTTTTTACAATAGAACGTTGTCTCAAAGCAGCTTTACAGTGTTCCGACTCTCAAAGAGCAAGCCGAAGCGACAGTGGCAAGACAAAAATTCCATGTTATTGTTGGTTTTTAAGGCAGAAATCTTGGAAGGACCAACACTAAGAGGGGGACTCCTCCTCCCTGAGGGGCCACATGGCAGAGGCTAAATCATAGGTGGGAAACTCAAGGCCCGCGGGTCATATCTGGCCCGTAATATAATTCTAACCGGCCCGCAAGATCATTTCACATTGATCTATTATAATTATTATTATTATTATTATTATTATTATTATTAATGACACGGCGATATGTTGGAGCATGCTCATATTTTAAATGTGTATGATTTTGACAGGGCGGCATGGTGGCTTAGTGGTTAGCATGTTCTCCTCTCAGCACTAGGGATTCCCGGTTCGAGTTTCCATGTTCTCCCCATGTCCACGTGGGTTTCCTCCGGGTTCTCTGGTTTCCTCCCACAGTCCAAAAACATGGATCAAGGCAATTGAATTCTCCAAATTGCCCCATATAGAGTGTGTTTGTATGAGTGAGTGAGTGTGTGCCCAGCGATAGATTGGCGCTCTGTCCTGGGTGTGTATCTGCCCAGCTCCCGAAATGTTCTTCCCTGGATGGGCATGGGGAACCCCACCGCGACCCTAGTAGTGGATAAAGCGGAAGATAATGGAAGGATGGAAGGAAGGATGATTTTGACAGGAACTTTTTTTATGGAGAGCAGAAATATCCATCCATCCATTATCTTCCGCTTTATCCTCTATTAGGGTCGGGGGGGGGGGGGGGTTCCTCATGCCCATCCAGGGGCCCATCCAGGGGAGTCTCAGGTGCTGGGCGCCAATCAGACAGGGCGCCAATCTATCTCTGGGCACACACTCACTCACACAGACGCGCACATATACACACTCAATAAGGGGCAATTTGGAGAATTCAATTGACCTTGACCCATGTTTTTGAACTGTGGGAGGCAACCGGCGAACCCGGAGGAAACCCACGCAGACACGGGGAGAACATAGAAACTCCACCCAGAGTGGGATTCAAACCAGGAATCCCTAGTGCTGAGAGGAGAACATGCTAACCACTAAGCCACCGTGCCACCCACTACAGTATAACTGTCTTTCTGTAACTACATACGTGTGTTGTTCTCTCATTTGTAAGTCGTTTTGAATAAAAGCATCTGCTGAAGGACAAAATGTAAATGAGCTGTAATGCATTTTTGAACAGTGGTTCGCTTCCATTTCAGTGGGAACAGTTTGTTGTATTTCAGTGCATCGAGTAAGGACCATGACGACATGGTGGGCGGAAGATCTTGACTGGTTTACCACGAGCCCTGACCTCAAACCCATCAAACACCTTTGGGATGAACTATATGATGAACGAGATGACAACAAGCCACAGCCTCTCGTCCAAGATCAGCGTCTGGCCACGCGAATGCTGATTTAGATGATTGGGTGAAACGAGTTCTCCTCTGGATAGAATAGGGGACCCCCCCCCCCACTAGATCTACTATTAAGCTGAAGATAAGGACATGAGAGATACAGAATTTTTGCAGCGGGGTGGCATTGTGACCTAGAGGTCATCACTTCCTTCTCTCAGAACTGGGGATCCAGGTTCGAATCCAGATCTGGGTGTAAGTGTCCACATGGGTTTTCTCCCACAGCCCAAAAACATGGACTCAGGGTGAAATGACTGCTATGTAGTGTATTGTATACAGTGTCTGTGTGAGTGAATGTGTGCCCAACGATAGATTGGTGCCCTGTCCTGAGTGAAACGTTCTCCCCTGGATGGGCATGGGGAACCCAACCCCCCCCCCCCCACGACCCTAAGTAGAGGATAAAGTGGAAGATAATGAAACGAGATATTTGCAGCAGGTTAAAAGAAATCTGTTTTGCCGTGCATATGCTGTGCAGTATGACCTCTACACACACACACACACACACACACACACACACGAACACGAACACACATGGGGGGCATGTCAGGACACATATCGCCGAGGTGACTCATCGCCAATGATCCAAAACATCAAAACATTACAACACATCTGCATACCTACAACCCACAGCTGTCTGCTCCTCCAATAAAACAGATCGATCTAATCTCACGCACAGAGATACATTTACAGCTACAAAACCCACACCGATCTCCATTACCAACAATAAGAATAGAAACAATACCAAAACAATACCAAAACAATGCGTCCGCAATAACCCACAGGCACCTGAAGTTAATTTGGGGGTGCAGAGTGCAGCAGGGAACTATGGGAGAATGAGCTACATGCACAGCCCCTCTTCCATCTTGGTAAACAAGCCTGAACTTGCACATGTGCGTGTTCCCCGCGCATTGATGTTTAATGGTGCATGGTACTCTAGGTGGTTCCCATAACCTCACTTTGTCTTCTACAAGCTGCATCAATTGATATGATAATGGAGGGAGGACATGAGAAACGAGAGGGGCTGCGCTGAAGGACACGCCGCACTCTCTCTGTGGCGTCCAGCCACTTGGGTGCCAAATGGTGTCCAGAAGCCTTTCTTTCTTCTCAATGGAGACAATAACGAGAGGTTCAGCAAATGCGGGCAAGAAGCAGATGCTTTAAAAAAGCGAAACCCCCAAATCCAGGCCGCTAATTGGGCCGAGAGGATGTTTTCAAAGCAATTCTTCATGTTGTCAGTCAATATGCAATAGAGGGAGAAAAAAAACGGGAAAAAAAAAAAAAACCTGAAATATATCAGTTACGTAATAGTGTCTTTATATTCCGCGCTGGCTTCAGACAGACCGACATCACCACTAAATCCAACTTCTTGTTTAGAAGAAGTGGAAAACAATACCTCTCGCATGGCCTAAAGGGATAAAGAGTTCACCGTGGGGAAATGAAGGAATTATATTGTACAGATGAATCACTTCGGAACTTGGGGCCTGCGCAGGCTGTGGCCAATGCGAGCGAGAGCAATTTATTCAAGCACGCAAAAGATAGGGCAAAAGTAGGCCAGAAAGGAGAATTCAAGGGGAAAAAAAAAAAAAAAAAAACCCAACACGGCGCTGTAAACAGACCGCCGCCTCACATTGCACTGATTTTCCCAACACCGCCGATGATGGACGTCCCCCTCCATTTCATCAGGCTTGAGGGTACGCATCGCATCTTTATTCAAAACAGATTATTGAACTTGGCCATGAACATGTTGCTTCGGTTAGCCTGGGAGAGTTCCAGGACCGATTTCATGTTAATGTATAACACAAAGGAGACCATTGGCAGGACTCTTTAATAGGCACGGCAATTAAAAGTTCGCTGCCAAAAGTTGTCTTTGTTGTTCCTGGCTTGTGGTGAGCCCTGTAAACATCGTCTTGTTCGCAGGGAGTTCCACAGCTTTTGTGGTTTTGCCGTTCCTTCGTTTTACAAGCCCATGCAGAAAGGGAAATTTGAAAAGAACTCTCTCGGTGACTAATCGAGAGGAGAGAGAATGGCAGCGGCATTACACCTCGGCGGCTGTGAAGTCGCTTTAATAGCTCGTTCACAACTGGATCTTCGTGGCATTTATCTGACAATGCCTCACAAGAGTGAGATATCGGCTCCGGGGTTCTGTGGGACTTTGCTGGGATGTTATCTGGGGCAGCAGAAATCCAAAGCCCTTGTTCCAGAACTGCTGCAGGAACCTGCTGGGCTACCTCAAAATACGATTCGGCGGTGACAACATGGAAGTACTTCTGTTTAGGGCTATTTATAGAACGCAACGAGAAACCACTGATGGAAAATGTAGCACGCTGCAGGAGTTATGCTGGGAAATAAATTAAAGGCATCATCTGATCAGGTGTAACGTTTAGCACATGCATATGTATGGGATTATTTAATATCTCCATAGTCCAGGAGCCATTTAAATGACATAACAAGCAAACCAGGGCTTAGTGGTTAGCATGTTCGCCTCTCAGCGCTTCTGGGTTCTCTGGTTTCCTCCCATAGTCCAAAAGCATGGATTCAAGGTGAATTGAATGAAAACTCTAAATTATATATAGATTTCTAATTCTATTTAAAATTTTTCCTAGTTTTTGCTTAAATCTCTTCTAATTCACCTCTGGGTGGAGTTTCCATGTTCTCCCCGTGTCCACGTGGGTTTCCTCTGGGTTCTCCAGTTATCTCCCACAGTCCAAAAACATGGATTCAAGATAAATTGAATGCTCTAAATTGCCCCTTTAATGTGTGTTTGTGTGAGTGAGTGTGTGCCCACCTGGATGGGCATGTTGAAACCCCCGCGACCCTAGTAGAGGATCAAGCGGAAGATGAGAGAATGAATTTAGCGTACTTTAACTCACTGTAAATCCAAGGAAATCAGAGAACCCAGGTCAAAACCCACATGGACACGGGGAGAACATGGAACACACTCACACAAACACACTCTATATAGGGCAATTTGGAGAATTCAATTGACCTTGATCCATGTTTTTGGACTGAGGGAGGAAACCGGAGAACCCGGAGGAAACCCAGGCAGACACGGGGAGAACATGGAAACTCCACCCAGATTGGGATTCGAACCTGGATCCCCAGCGCTGAGAGGCAAACGCACTAACCACTAAGCCTCGTTGCCGGCCCGTGTACATGAATAAATCATTCTTAATGAAGCTCAACATGAAACTGAGCTGAAATGGCAACACAATGTTCTTTTAAATGCTCATCTGCCCCTCACTCAACACACACAGCCTGGAGTAAACAAAAGTCGCACTCCAGCAACCCGAGGAGGGCAGGTCTCTCTTCCGGCCCCGGCGGCTCCAACCTGGAGCAAGAAAATGGTAAGCGTGACCAACACATTTACCAGCCAATAAAGAGAGCACCATGCCGAGAGGGACAGGAAATAGTGGGCAGACACAATAAGGGTAGTCCGCCATGGAGAAAGCTTTACGAAGGCGCTTTGCCCTTTTCAAAGCGAGACATTGATTACTTCTTCTCACCCTGAGGCCATGCTAATAAGTTCGAAGCTAGGGGTGATGATGGTACGATCGATAACGGGGGAGTAAGTAGCCTCGGCATCCGTCCCTCGCATGATGTGTGACATGAGGAAAGGGCGGCGACTGTGGGTAATGATCTGCCTTCAGTAACACGACTGGAGGAATTTTACACCTGAGCAGCTGGAATGGTCCCGCTGAATGAACAGCTAATAGATTGAATATTATATCCACACCACATCGGATCAATAATTACATTTATTCGGAGCAAGCGATACAAGCCGTTTACCGAATTTATTTATTTATTAAATTCCCCCCCCCCCCCCCCCCGTAACCTTGCTCCACTCTGCGAACCACCTCTCTCTGTGACTGCTTTCAAACCGCTCTGCTCATGCTCAGTCGACTGTGTTTATGAGTGTAAAATGACCTTTGCCGAGGGCTTTCAGACAGAGGGGGGAAAAAGAGAGTGAAAGCAAGCGGCCTCTCCGGGGAGTTCATTAGGAGCAGGTAAATCACAGCAAACAACTGAGTATTAGACAGGCTCCCTAAGAACAAGTCCAATTTAAAGGTAAGCAAGTCTTTAAATGCAACAAGGAATCAATAAGGGAAGCCAAACAAGATTTAGATTCTCAGGCGGTCTTTAACATGTCTCCACGATCACCAAGGGTTCTGCCTATAAAACCCGGGACGCTGCATTTTATGGTATGGCCCTCAGATCGCACGGTTGGTGTTCGTGCCTGTTAAATAATCTGAAATAAAATGGCTTAATATAAAAAGTTTAATGATGATAAAATATAGAACCTCTGTACAAATCAGTGGGTTGAATCGTTACTTCCAACAAGAATATTATTTTATGCACGTGTGTTAAGAATAAAGGTTTGGACACGCCCCCTTCTTGCTCCATCCTCTATTTCCTCCACTTAGCATATAGATGGACTTTGTATTTTTACAATTACAGACTGTAGAACCTGTGTTCTGTTGGCTGTCTGTTCTCAATTGGTCAGGAGCATCACAGAACAGGTATCATTTGGGTGGTGGATTGTTTATTGTTAGTTCTGCAGTGACACTGAAGTGGTGAGGGGGGTTTAGTGCAGCAGTGCTGCTGTAGTGTAATTTCTCCACCTCAGTGACACTGCTGGGATAGGAATAATGCACCAACCAAATAACCCCTGCTCTGTGGTGGTACTATTGGGGTTCTGATCATTAGAGAACAGAGTACACAGTATGTACTGTAGAACACAAACAGATGGACTACAGTCTGGAATTATAGAACTACAAAGTCCATCTTTACAGAAAGTGGAACTGAGAACATGGAGCAAAAAAAATGTACTGTGTATTAAGAAAAGAAATATTGCATTGTAATATTTTTTTTAATATAATCTCTATAAAACTTATTATTTCTATTGATTCTAAAAAATATGTTATCTTTAATATACAATCTGAGTGGAGTTTTCATGTTCTCCCCGTGTCCGCATGGGTTTCCTCCGGGTTCTCCGGTTTCCTCCCACAGTCCAAAAACATGGATTTAAGGTAAAATTGAAAGCTATAAATTGCCTCATGTAGTGTGTGTGTGTGTGTTCAGTGGGGGGGTCCCCATGCCCATCCAGGGGAGAACGTCTCGGGCGCTGGGCAGATACACCCAGGATAGGACGGCAATCTATCACTGGGCACACACTCACTCACTCACACAAACACACTCTATATGGGGCAATTTGGAGAATTTAATTGACTTGATCCATGTTTTTGGACTGTGGGAGGAAACCGGAGAACCTGGAGGAAACCCACGCAGACATGAGAGGACATGGAAACTCCACACAGAGTTTGATTCACACAGGAAATCTTTAGCGTGATTTAATAATAATAAAATAGCATGAATTAATAATAATAAAACAATTATTTTAACAATTATTAGTAAAAATATTATAGAACCCTTAAATGAGGTTCCACATTAATTCCACATTACAAAATACTTGAGTGCGTGTTTAATGTTTAGATCGTGATGATGAGTTTATACCCTGCACATCCTCCAGCGCATAACATTCCTCATTTCAGCTAAGAGAACAGCAGCACAGGACTGTTTGCACAACTCACACTGTCATTCATATTTTAAAAAGCCTGTCACAGATCAGCCTCCACAACTGCGCTTAAGCTGAACTCGATTTTCAATCAGGGAATCCTCCACCTGGCTTTATATAAAGTGTAAATCCAGTCAATAATTAAACATTAACTACAATATTTTACCTCTTTTTGCTAGATGTGTTATTGGTATAAGATACGATAAAATAATGGATTGGCGCCCTGTCCTGGGTGTATCTGCCCAGCGCCCGAGATGTTCTCCTCTGGATGGGCATGGGGAACCCCCCCGCGACTCTAATAGAGGATAAAGCAGAAGATAATAGATGGATGGTTATAAGGGCAAATTTTCATTTCATCAAAAACAGTGAAAAAAACTACACTAAGTACAAAGCTTTTCATAAGCCTTTATCCGTTCATATCCACTCCATCCATTCATTATCTGCTTTATCCTCTACTAGGGTCGCAGGGGGTTCCCCATGCCCATCCAGGGGAGAACGTTTTGGGCAGTGGGCAGATACACCCAGTATAGGGTGCAAATCCATTGCTGGACACACACACACACACACACACACACACACCCACACCCACACACACACACTATATAGGGGCTAAACCACTGTACCGCCCTGTTGTTCATGGCAGACCATGCATTTCACACCTAGGCCTTCAGTAACGTTCCGTCTGAATCAATCCACTTGTCAGTAACTATTTCATGGCTGTAAGTTCCATCTGATTTTGCAGAAATGCAGTGTAAAGAGATGTTGCATCGCAGATAGATAACACATGTAGCACACATAAAACATAAAAAAATCACCATAAAATATCACCAACAATAACCTCATAAAAGTACAATACAATTTTATAACATAACACTCACCAAATGATTATATACATCAGCTCAACCGAAGCAGTAAACTCTCTATCCAACTATCCAATCAGAGGGAGCGAATACGCTGACCTAATGTATGCCTGCTCAAAATCTGATTGGTTGAAGGACACTTATTTTGTGCAACCAGGCTACAGAACTGACTGTGAAGGCCTCGTGCAGATTTTCTTTTTTGCCCTGACAACAAATGATGCTGAAATGTGATTGGTAAAATGCTGTAATAAGAAAATACACGTCGGAAAGCAGCACAACTGCGAGAAATGCTATGAAAGGAAGCGGACAGGCCATTATCTTCCGCTTTATCCTCTACTAGGGCGCTTGGCAGATACACCCCGGACAGGGCACCAATCTATCACTGGGCACACACTCACTCACACAGACACAATTGACTTGATCCATGTTTTTGGACAGTGGGAGGAAACCGGAGAACCCGGAGGAAACCCATGCGGACACGGGGAAAATATGGAAATCGGGAATCTCTAGTGCTGAGAGGCAAACGTGCTAAGCCACCTTGCCGCCCGGAAGCGGACAGACCATTTGGTATAATTCCTTAAGTATTAAAGGACAAAAGATACAAAAGATATCCGTCTGCGATTCGGATTTAGGCTTCAGAGAAGGCCTTGTAGGCCCTGACGGCCCGTCACTGCCAAAATCGAATGCCGTTAGACATGTACATGTACATGTGAACATATTCCATGAATTATTATCAACTCACAAACCCAAAATGTCATTGGCCTTTAACTTAAAGATATAAACAATTCCTCCACCTTTTTGCCTCCATTAAAATTTGCCATAATGTAGTCCTGTCCTGTCTGAACACAGCAGCCACTGGATGACCCCATACTCTCTGGATTAGATGAAAGACGACAGACCGTGCCGAGTTAATTTAAGACTGTTACAGGTGCGTCATCAGGGCACGGCCTTGTTCATCAGCATCGCCCTCATGCTTCATTAAGGGCTCCTTCCTGACAGATTTCATTAATGGGTTTAGTGTAGAATACAAGGATAGTTTGTACATTAATGCCATTAAAGGATGGGTGAGGGAGCATAAAGGAATTTAACAATAACTAATGCACATCTGCTTGGAGCATCGACCCCAGGGCCCATCACTTCCCGGCTCCTTAATAACCATTAGAACAAGTTTATCATGACAGTCGGAGGCTGCCGAACGCTCACGTCTCTGTACAGAGAGCAAATTGTAAATGAAATGTGGAGATCAGGCAGCTTTAGAGCCCAGCCTCTGGGGTGCTGAGCAAATCTTTAATTCTCTTTTATATTGATGTTTATTGGTGGAGGCTACAGGGAGCAATAACAATATCCACCTCTCTTTCTGTCACCCCCGCTATTTCAGCACACTTATTCTGGGCTCACACCTCGGCTGACATTTATCAAGTTTGCCATGTTTTTTATGAGCAACACCCTGGTACATGTACTCGCCGTGCTCCCAACATTCATCACACATTTCATATCGGGTTCACCAGGGGCTGCCACTAACCCTACAGCTTCATATGAAAGGGCTGGTAGAGGCTAGCACAGGCAGCCAATCATCAGCCGTGTGAAAACCGCCTCCAGGAGGGTCTTTGCTGTAAAGCTGCAACTTAGCTGGAGTCTTTTTCTAGAACAGAAGGGAGAACTGAGCGTTCTGCAGCAGAAAGTGGAGGATTGTCTTGTAGCACTTTCCTCTGATGAGACTTTACAGGAGCGCCAATTGCTTGAACGCCCTTATCAGCCCAGAGGGACTAATGCTATTAGCGTTAGTGTGATAAAGGCAGCATGGTGGAACCGATACAGCCGGCTTTGCGGCTTTACCCCAGTTACATCTTGTGGAAGCTGCATAAGGCAGAGCGGCGCAACAGCTGCATTTCAACAGCACACAAATACAGTAAGGTGGAATTCCAAATGAGATTATGTCCGGAGGCTAAACGCAGACCCGCAGAAACAGGGCAGGATTTTGGCGCTCTGTAGCCTGGTCTCTGGTGAGGTTTCAGTGTCAGTCAAAAGTCATCAATAAAATCCAAGGATGATACAATCCAGCTGAAATACAATTGAAACGATAAGAGCTCACTCCTAAGCATTATGAACCGCGCAAAGACGCTGGAGACACCGCTTCAGATCTGGGTGTATCAGAGCGTTCCCGAACTTGTCCGTAAAAATCATTACGGTAATAAATCGGAAGATAAACCAATAAACCAAAGACACCATAAAAAAAGGAAAGCCACACAGGAGCATTTCCACTCTCATTAGGAATGCGAGAAAGCCGGAATTTACATGGCTTTAAAAGCTCGGCGAGCTAGCCAAGTTAATAAAGCGCAAACACAGATCTCATTTATCACCGACAGACAAATGTGGGACGTTAAGCATCAATACAGGCTGACACCTTCTCTTAAATGTTATTAAGCGCAGACAAAAGTTGTTAAATATTCCCGAAAAAAAATAAGGTTGGATGGAAGATGCATTAGCATACAGATGGGTTTTGATACTAGCTCGCATTTTTCACAGGTTAAAGAGTGTAAACACTTCCGATGGCGGAGTCAAAACAAAGTGTTCCTAAGTAAATAAATGTCTGGGGGAAAAATCTGTTGAAACATATGCAATAGATGTAACTCGGTTTGCAGCAACATATGCATTTATACACAGTGACACAGCAGCGTGAGGTAAGCTAATCCTCTGTGACGGAGACTAGCAAAGAGACGAACGGCGTACTGCCATCCACCCAATCAATGGTTCTTCATTGTTTAGCTAATAGATTCCAGTCCATTTCTCCGGTAATATTACAGAAACCTTTGTGTAGAGAAACCTCGGTTGGTTTGTCCTATTGACTGAAACACTCGCACTGAAATACATTATGAATCCAACATTACTCTGTAAAGAGATTTGAACCCTGCAGCTCAACAAACCTGTGAATCACTTACTAACCACCACTCAAATCATTTAATAACATTCATTCATTCATTATCGTCCACTTTATCCTCCTGTGTGTCGTGGGGGTTCCCCATGCCCTTCCAGGGGAGAACGTTTCGGTCGCTGGGCAGATACACCCAGGACAGGGCGCTAATCTATCGCTGGACACACACTTATTTACACAAACACACACACACAAACACACTCTATATGGGGCAATTTAGAGCAGGCAATTGACCTTGAATTCATGTCTTGGGACTGTGGGAGGAAACCGGAGAACCTGGAAACTAATACAGACATGGAAGACGGGGAGAAGATTGGGATTCAAACATGAAATCCAAAGCGCTGAGAGCTATCCACTAAGCCACTATATATATATATATATATATATATATATATATATATATATATATATAATGTCTACTGTATCAGTTCCACTTCCTTTAAAGGTGGACTTTGTAGTTCTACAATTCCAGAGTGAAGTCCATCTCTTTGTGTTCTACAGTACACACTGTGTACTCTGTTATCTAATGGTCAGGAGGACCCCAATAATAGAACCCCCTACCCCTTAGAGACAAGAAAATATGGGTCCCAAGCTTGGACCAGTTGATGAGAACCCCTGAGCTATATGATGGGTATTTACTTAGAAGAGCATTTGCGAGGTCAGCCACCGATGCTGGGTGAGAGAATCTGACTTATAATCTCTGTTCTTCTTCATTTTATCCACCCATTCATTATCTTTCGCTTTATCCTCTACTAGGGTCGGGGGGGGGGGGGGGGGGTTTTCTTATGCCCATCCAGGGGAGAACGTTTCAGGATCGCTGGGCGCACACACATACACACACACACTCTATATGGGGCAATTTGGAGTAGTCAATTGACCTTGATCCCTGTTTTTGGACTGTGGGAGGAAACCGGAGAACCCGGAGGAAACCCACGTGGACACAGGGAGAACATGGAAACTCCACCCAGATTGCGATTCGAACCGGGAATCCCTAGAGCTGAGAGGAGAACGTGCTAACCACTAATCCACTGTGCCGCTCTATTTTAACTTATATTTATTTTTATTAGTTAAAAAGTGTTTGGGGATGTTGAGGTCAGGAGTCGAGATCTTTCACAGAAACATTAACCCTGGTTAAACCCTGAATCTACTGAATAAAAGGTGTGTTTTATACACGTCATGCACGCTGAATGAAAAAGGAAAGATATTAAGGCAGATATCGAATAACCTTTTAATTCCTGTAAATCGGCTGTATCCTCTTACAATAACACTGTGGCATTGTGCATTTCAGAGAATGAATGTCAGCACTGAGCATCCAGTGACAGAGCTGTACTTTCAGAATATTTCATAGTCAAATGCTGCGAATGTCCACTTTAAATGTGAGCTAAAGCACCTGAAGCAGCACTCCCAGATTTCATTTGGCTCGAATGATACAAAAGTTATAGGTGCTTGCTAAAATTGACACGGCTCCGATTTTCTTTTCTTCACTCCGAACCTGCCTCCTCACTCAGCTCAGCGGTACAGAACATCATGATTCGCACAGACAGACTTTACTTTCGTTTTATGGATCATGCACAATCAAATGCACCCTGCACCTGTTTTCTTCTGCTCTGATTTTCTATGCAAACCACACGACCAAAAACCGGCAAGCCGTCAGCCATCGCTGTTTTCACTGCATTGCATGACCAATCATTCATTTCACAGAGTTAAAGTCGGATTTCACGGCCTATGACGATCTTTACGACTGTGAATTAGGTTTGGACATTACTCATAAGTGATAAACTACTTCACCTCATGGTGAGTATCGGGCAGCTCATAAACTGCAGCCTGTTTTTAGGTATTATAAGTCAATCTAACAATGTCCATAATTACCAACAACATCAATCACATTAACTACTGGTACTGCTAATAATAAATACTATGTTAAGTGATCTCAAGTGACACAACAGAAAAGCAACTATCCATCCATCATCTTTCGCTTTATCCTATACTAGGGTCGCGGGGGGGGGGGGTCCCCATGCCCATCCAGGGGAGGACGTCTCGGGCGCTGGGCAGATACACCCAGGACAGGGCGCCAATCTATCCCTGGGCACACACTCACTCACACAAACACACTTTATATGGGGCAATTTGGAGAACTCAATTACTTGATCCATGTTTTTGGACTGTGGGAGGAAACCGGAGAAGCCAGAGGAAACATGGAAACTCCACGCAGATGGAGATTCGAACCGAGAATCCCTAGTGCTGAGAGGCGAACGTGCTAACCACTAAGCCACCATGCCGCGAAAAGCAACTACCCCATCATAATCTATCGGTATATTGGTTGATTACTGGTACACTTATTGTACAACTTCCACCAATGGCATAAACAAATTGGCTTGGTAAGCTCTCTCCCGTATTGACCATAGTGGTGCTCGCCAACGATGAGCATCTTTGAGCTCATGTATCTGTAATAGTAGGTGATGTTATGAAGGGAAAAATGTCATATATATCCATCCATCCATTATCTTCGGCTTTATCCTCTACTAGGGTTTTCAGGGGTTCCCCATGTCCATCCAGGGGAGAAGGTTTCGGGCGCTGGGCTGATACACCCAGGACAGGGTGCCAATCTATCACTGGGCACACACTGTCTCACACAAAAACACTCTATATGGGGTAATTCAGAAAAATGTAATATATGTATATGTAAATATGGGTGTGGTAGCTCAGTGGTTAGGGTGTTGGGCTATCAATCAGAAGGTTGAGTTCAAATCCCTGGATGTTACCACGACCTTGATCCATGTTTTTGGACTGTGGGAGGAAACCAGAGAACCCGGAGGAAATCCACACGGACACGGGGAGAACATGGAAATTCCACCCAGATTTGGATTCGAACCAGGAATCCCTCTATGGGAAAAAAAACCCTCTATGGGGTCTTGCATCAGCCTGTGGGGTTTGTTTTCCAAAACTGACCAAACGTAGATAATTACATACATAAAGGATTTATAATGCCTACTAATGGGTTTAAGAGTAGATTAGGTATTTGATTAGATGATACTTTATTTCAATCAATTAAAAGCCTGTTTTCATCAGATTCTCTGGTCACTACAGACAGATGTTTGGGAACCCCAGAGTGACTCTTCTCCAACTAACCTATCACTGCATTAGAGAAAATAGCAGCGAGTAATTTAAAATTCTCGTATTCTGTATATTCATTTTAAGATCAAGTGGAAACCCTCGTTTTGACAATGCCCAGTTCCAGTGGATTGTTTATAGAACCCTGCCCCCTTGGAACTTACTGTCAATGTTTCCAGGAACCTCAATAGATCAAAACAAAAGGCGGTATAATGAAATAGTCCTGAGCAAACAGCGCTCATGTAAATCAGTAGAGTGGGTGAAAAAGAGCAGTCGGTGAGCCAGGTGCAAGAGGAAATAGGCAGAGAGAGCCTGGCCCACACCACCCCCTCAACCACCCCACCACCCCCCCCCCCCCCCCCCCACCACCACCACCAAGCCTAAACCAGCCTAGCAGCTCGGCTTTAAACAGCAAACCCCGCTGGCATAATCAGCTACAAGCGTGATACTTTTTCTACTTTTCACTTAAACTTATCAACTCCGCTGAAAGCAACCCCTAGCACTCAGTTACCATAGCAATGTCCCAGTCTGCTCCAGCCCTCTGGATTCAAATTCTGCATCGGAGAGATAGGAGGTCACTGCCAAGGGTGAATTCATTTCACACAGAGTGGCAGCGAAAGCCGCCAGAGAGAACGGCAGCCCCATTCTGAAGATGACCTTGTTTGGGGCTATTCACAAATGTTTACTAAGGAAATCTATCAACATCATTTCTACAGTAAATGAGTAAATGGCTGAAAGGACATATGCTCCAAAAACCGCCTTAAAGTCATTTTCCGAAACCCTCTATTCTGGCACAAAGGAGCCTTGAATTCATGCTCAGTCAGGGTTAAACGACCGAAGTGATGAAAGTTAACTGCACATACCTTTGGTCATCACAGTTCCCTGCTTGCCCTGAGTGAAGACCACAATCCGCTGCCTTTTGTTCACCTTGGGTAAGCTTTGGGTCTTTCGTGCAATCTCCTCAATGTCTTTTGTCTGCAAAAGGGGCAAATATGTCTGATTTTAGACCATGTTCTTTTCAAAGACCCACCAAAAACGGATCTAGATGCTCTCTACACACTCCATCACAAATCGATAGACAGTTAATGAACAATCGTGGTTAGCTATTACGTAGTAAAACCAGACGATATGAGAAGAATGGGTCAAATTTAAAATACATTAAAGTTCAGAGGACATTTTTAATAACAGAAGAGGAAGGAAAGAATAAGGAGACTTTTGAAAGTGTGTGAGACATTATGTGAGCTGGGTGAGATCATCTGCATTTCCTAATCCGTACACCTCCCAGCTGGCACTGGACAGAAGGGGTTGGAGGGAGAAGGGCGGTGGGGGTTGAGAACCGGTGGCTTCCACGTCTCTCCAAAAGCCCCATGCAGCCCAAAACACACACCCACATACAAACGCACACCTTCACACACAAAGACCCAGTCAGAGGGTCTGAAGCCGCACAACCCTGCCAAAGCACAGAGTCTGTCACATGTCCACTCGTACCCGTGCCAGGAGCGGAGAGGAGAAGCTGCTTGGCCATGGTCGGCAGCAGGCCCTGACAGTTTTGTTAAATGGAGGAGTGTGTGTGGTTTCCCAGGCAGGACCAGCTGCTTCCACACCTCAACAGCCCCCTCTTGCACCTACGAAAACCACTCAGCTTTCTAAAAAACCCCAGCCAACTTTAATTAGCATGCTAAAGACCAGACTCAATCAACCTACTGCAGCGCGCCCGAATCCTCTAACGCTCCTGCTGGAGACTGCTGCCACATAAACACATTCCAGTTATTGGTTTCAGTATGGGTTCATCAAGGGTGTAGTTTGGATTTTTAAAGTGGGAGGGGCACCAGGACTATCACAACACAAGTTTAAAGCCTGTTTAATATTTATGGCTGGAACGGTGTTGCCAAAACCCTGGCATTTTCTTTTGTCTTTCAAAACAAGCAAAATTTTAAAATCACCCCTATGTCGTGTTAGATGACTTTATCCTAAATTAATTCTGCTTGTGAAGTAGAAAATCTGCAATTTATCCATTGAAAACAAAATTAATTAATTACCACTAATTAGTTCATTAAGTGGGCGGCATGGGCGGCACGGTGGCTTAGTGGTTAGCACGTTCGAATCCCCATCTGGGTGAGTTTCCATGTTCTCCCCGTGTCCGCGTGGGTTTCCTCTGGGTTCTCTGGTTTCCTCCCACAGTCCAAAAACATGGATCAAGTCAATTGAGTTCTCCAAATTGCCTCATATAGAGTGTGTCTGTGTGAGTAAGTGTGTGCCCAGCGATGGATTGGCGTCCTGTCCTGGGTGTATCTGCCCAGCGCCCGGAACGTTCTCCCCTGGATGGGCATGGGGAACCCCCCTGCGACCCTAATATAGGATAAAGCAGAAGATAATGAATGAATGAAAGTGGGGCGGCATGGTGGCTTAGTGGTTAGCATGTTCTCATTTCAGTGCTGGAGATTCATGTTCGAATCCCAATCTGGCTGGAGTTTCCATGTTCTCCCCGTGTCCGCAGGGTTCTCTGGTTTCCTCCCACAGTCCCATATAGAATTGCCCCATATAGAGAGTGTGTGTGTGTAAGTGTGTGCCCAGTGAAAGATTGGCGCCCTGTCCTGGGTCTATCTGCCCAGCGCTTGAAACGTTCTCCCCTGGGCATGGGGAACACCCCAGCGACCCTAGTAGAGGATAGTGGAATATAATGGATGGATGTATAGTTAATTAATTGGTCATTTTTTTATTGATTCATGTGTTGTCATTGACAATGAACAATTGTGCATCACTAAGCCACCGTTGCCGCCCTTTGTGACTCGTTAAAGCAAACGTCTCTCACTGGCAGTAATCTAAATACGGCATCTGATTGCAGATTAAGGAAATCTGAGACCCAAAAGTGTATCCTGGCAGATTTCTGATTGAGGGACCAACTGTGATATCCATAACTGAACATCACTTCATTTGTGTTAGGATTGAAATGTTAATATTTTTGTAGAGACTTGTTTTCTGTTTCAGAATCATGAAGAAATAATTCAGCCATCTTCCGTTTAATCCTTCACTAGATTCACAGGGAGTTTTCCTCCATGCCCATCCAGGGGAGAACATTTTGGGCTTTAGGCAGGGTGCCAATTCATTGCTGGGCACATTCACACTACAGGAGTGATTAAGAGCAGCCAATTACAAGAAACAAGGATACTTTATTATCAATTCCACCGCGTAGCTAGGACATACGGAGAACCGATAGATCGATACATTCCTTCTCTCCATAGAGAGAGAAAGAGGGATCCTTGAATCCGTTTTAGAAATGTGGGGGGCAACCGGAAAACCCCAAGGAAACCCACGTGGTAACAGCGAGAACATGGAAAGTCCACCGAGGTCGGGATTCAAACCTGGATCTGTGGCACTGAGAGGGGAATGTGCTAACCACTAAGCCACCGTGCCACCAGAAATTATGTTATTAAATTAAATAAAATGTATTGAACTGACTTACTGACTCATAACTTTGTATAATCAGCATACCATCCCGAGCATGGTCATTTTATAATTCCAATTTATAAAGGTTGTTTAAGACTCATTATATCTGTGTGATCTGGAATGTTAAACCAAGGCTGACGTTCGTCCTCATGAAGTCAGTAAACTTTTTTATTCAAACAACTATGTCTTTCTCAGGGACTGAAACTTTGGCAATCTGGTGTTATCCTCACCTCTACTTGGGGAGGTCAAAATGGAACCGTTCTAAAATGATTAAACGATTACAAAAACATTGCTTTAATCATTGCTTTATTTAGTTATTATGTGGTTCAACCTAAAACAATTTAGTATCATGGGTAGTGCATATATATATATATATATATATATATATATATATATATATATATATATATATATATATATATATATATATATATATATATATATGTGTGTGTGTGTGTGTGTGTGTGTGTAATGTGTCATCCTTAAATCCTATTGGCATAATGGGATAATAACACCTCTTTTCTGTGATTTATTCACAACAATGCACACTCTCTCGTATCTTATTGCGTTAATACACATACACAGACACACACATACCTGTATATATGATAGTGGCGTAGAGGAACAGACAACGCTAGGGGCAGAACAATAGGAGGTAATTAAAGGAACGGTAGTTAGCATACCTGTCAAAGGTTCTGCTAATTGTTGGCATGTAACCTACAATACCTGGGGGGTAAGTCAAGAAATAAACTCAACTTGTTACCTCTCCCCCGGCTGATATACTCTCTCTGCATACCGACAATCAGAGGAAGCTTGGACAGGTGTTTCTCTACAACCTGGATATATATATATATATATATATATATATATATATATATATATATATATATATATATATATATATATATATATATATATTTGGGATTCGTGGTTCGAATCCCAATCTGGGTGGGGTTTCCATGTTCTCCCCGTGTCCATGTGGGTTTCCTCCGGGTTCTCCGGTTTCTTCCCACAGTCCAAAAACATGGATCAAGGTCTTTAAATTGAGTGTGTGTGGGTATCTGTGTGAGTGATTGTGTGCCCAGTGATCGATTGGCGCCCTGTCCTGGGTGTATCTGCCCAGCGCCCAAAACTTTCTCCCCTAGATGGGTATGGAGAACCCCCTGCGACCCTAATAGAGGATAAAATATATATATATATATATATATATATATATATATATATATATATATATATATACATATATATATATATACACACACACACACACACACACACTAGGGTCTACTACGGCTGCCGGTTTCCCTGTGCCCATCTAAGGGAGGACGTTTCGGGCGCTGGGCAGATACACTCACTCACACAGACACACATACATGGACTATAGGGGCTATATAGGGGCAATTTAGAGCATTCAATTTACTTTGAATCCATGTTTTTGGACTGTGGGACGAAACTGGACAAGTCAAGCTAACCACTAAGCCTGCTGTCCATATAAATATAATATAATGGCAAAATATAGACTGCCTGAGGATTATACAGTCTGAGGTGGAATTCAAACCTTGTCCCACAACGCACTGCAATATGCATGTTTTTTTCAAAAAGTGTTTGTGTTTCAGCTAATAATATAAACTCAGTGAGTTCTCTGATGAGGCCCACACTACTTAACTGTGCCATTTCATTTCCAATAAGCAATTTGCCTGCTTTTAAAATGATTCCATCACTTACACCCATCCTTCAGCAATTGCCTGTTGCGATTGGGTTGCCCCACTTCAGCAGGTTTACTCACTAAATGAGTTTGAATATCAATCTTTCAGTCTTTACTCCTGCCATTAAGCTGTACATCCAGTAAACAGCTTAAGCTACAACTCCCAGAACCGCTCGCTGAAGCTCCAGAACCCCAAGGAACATAAACCTGTCGGTTTCACCTGGCTTATCTACGTTGTGCATTTTGTTCACGCAGGTGTGTTTACAGAGTTTAAGAAAAGCACATGAATTAATAAGAAGAAATCCATCATGAATTAATAAATCTACTGTCAAACACGGGCCGGGTGTAAGTAACAACCGGCATTAATTGAAATGGTGCTAAAAGATTTTCCTCAGTGTGAAGTGCCTTCATAAATATGGATGTAATCATTAACAGAGGCAGCTTTGGGGAAGGTTAACACTGTGTTCCGATTAGGGCTTAACACCGGCGTATGGGGAATTTCAAATCATAACGGCTGCAGAAATGCTCCCACCCTGCAACACAGACCTAGAGCAAGCCTCAAACCGCCTTTCATTCGCTCGGAAATTTTTATCATCGGTAACGACGGCACTGTAAAGGCATATTAGCTGACTGCACAGAAGAAATGTGCCACCGGCTGCAGGCTTTATTTCTGAGGGGGACAGGTCGAGTGTGACAGTGGGACAGACGAACACTTCGGAAATAATGCTGAGGACTTATTCAGTGTCCCTAAACAAGCACCATTCAGCGCCAAGCCCACAGGCCCGAGTCCGGCTTAGATGTCCGGCATGCGGGGATCACATTACTCATTCATTTTTCTCTCCCTTTTCAGGGCCCCGAACACAATGCAAATCAGAAACGCAACGCTTCATGTACAACAGCTCTTTCCTGAAGAGAGAGAAAAGACGGGGATGGTGGTGGTGTGGGGGGGGTGTTTCATTACACACACAGGGGAGTCTGCATGAGAGCCGGAGAGAGGGACGTCAACACAGAGCCACTTGCAGAGCTTGTAAAAGCCGAGAGGTCTGCTATATGTATTCAGGCTGAGACGAAGGCACTGAAAACAGATGTTTTTGCAAGGAGCAGTGGAGCCTCAGCGGGATAAAGGAACCCCCCTCGAAAAGGCGTCCCCTCCTTTTCCAGTATTTCATGTGCGCTCATCTGTCTCTTTTTACTTTGCCATAAGTTTCTGTAAACATTATTCATTTGAACCCTGCCAACTCTTTGAATTTCGCTTAGTGTTAGAAAACGGGACTCATTAGGAAAAGAAAGGCCGAACCGGCGCCGCGCTGCAGCTCTGGGTCTTTATCACTGTCTTCTAAATAGCACAATTAATTTAGGGAACAGCATAAAAGGAAACACAAAGCAGGCGGAACAGCGATGGAAGAGGAGGATTGAGCGATGCGTTTTTTGAAGGGCGTTTCGCTCTTAGCCGCTTATCTCTGCACGGCTATGTGAAAGCACAGAATACGCTCGAGGGACCGAGAAAAGCTCCGACGTCTGTTCACTTTGATCTGAATATCAGCTGTCGGAGCTCTTATTATAATTATCCCATCAAGATGCGGCATAAACAGGATCCTCCAGACCAGCATGAGAAAATGGGAGAGCTCTTCTAGGAAGGACTTTAAGGATGCTTAAGAAACATATGAACCTGCTGCTCGGGAGGAAACGAGGAATCCCGGGCTTCAGCTGCTTTCATGGGATCGACCCTCTTAAAGTAAATACCCTGTAGCCTTAAAAGCGCCGTTCACTATATTACACCGAATCACCCGTGAAAAGAGGGAGCTGTGTAACTGTTGACATAACCCTCGCTTTTAAATTCTTTTTGTATCCCTGGCCAGCATACGTCATGACAATGGGGGGGGGGGAGGGGGGGGGGTATCAGCATGTAGTGTAATGCAAGGCAAGTTAATTTATAAAGCAGCTTTTATACAGAAGCAATTCAAAGTCTTTACAGAGTAATAGAAATAATAATAGTCCATCCATCCATCCATTATCTTCCGCTTTATCCTCTATTAGGGTAGAGGATCCATGGGGGGGGGGGGGGGGGGGGGGTTCCCATGACCATCCAGGGGAGAACGTTTCAGGCGCTGAGCAGATACAACGAGGACAGGGCGCCAATCTATCGCTGGGCACACACTCGCACAGACAGACACACTCAGCCGAAACCCATTTTGCATCAGCAAACAGCTTAAAGCACATCACCATAGACAATAATTACATAGTGCATTAGAATCAAACCTGAGCTTTCATAACACCGGGAGAAAAAAAACACACTTCTAACAGTGAAGCGCAAATCTAAGCTGCCAGTTAAATATTTATTCCCAGACTTTATGTGAACGGCTGTTACTAATTCTTTGTCTTCGACACAAAGCTTTGAATATTGGGCCAATGGTGTAATCACCGTCAGTACATGTTTAATTAACTGCTGATCTGTCTGAGGGTGGCACAGTGGCTCAGCAGGTAGTGCCTCACCGTCTTCCCATAATGATGTCGGGGTTTGATTCCTAGGCATGGCAACCTGGCTCCTTTGTGTAGAGTTTGGAGTTCCATAAGTTCTGCTTGCATCTGAGCATGCTGAGTTCAAAGCCAGGTGAATTAATCCTCTGTCAGGGTCGGGGGGGGGGGGTTCCCCATGCCCATCCAGGGGAGAACGTTTTGGGTGCTGGGCAGATACACCCAGGACAGGGCGCCAATATATCACTGGGCACACACTAACTCACACAGACACACTCAATATAAATGTTTTGATTTGTTATGTTTACTTTTGTGCAAAAGCATTTTTTGCAGCATGTTCATTGTGACTCTTATAATTCTGTTTTTATATTTTATATTATAATAAGTTATATTTTAATAGAGCCCAGTGATGGCGCCCTGTCCTGGGTGTATCTGCCCAGCGCCCATAACGTTCTCCCCTGGATGGGTATGGGGACCCCCCCCCCACGACCCTAATATAGGATAAAGAGGAAGATAATGGATGGATATTTTAATAGAGAGCAAAGTGTTTTGAAGTTCTATAAAGTTAAATTTTATTTATTGGGGAATAATATTCCTGTCTGTTTTTATTCCTATTATTGTTCAGAAAACATTTTCTTTTAGTGTTTTGAGTGCAACTGAGTTTGACTCCTCTGATCTAAACACTTGATAAAATTCCACATTAACACAACCTCACGGAGACAGTGGGTGAGCTGACTATAGATCTAAAATAAGGACAGCTGGAGAAACAAACTTTTTAGAAATCTTCTTTTAAATGGCAATTTTATGAAATTACTTTAACTTCTTTGTAACATGATCTTATATCATGGTGAGGGCATTACATGGTCCTCTGTTCTAACAAAAATGAAACCATCTGTCATTTCTATTAAATAAAAATCTCTGTATTTGCCCCCCTTACCTTCACTCTATATTTTTAAAATACACTCCAACTCGTTCAATTCACTCTAGTGATGAATGTCACCTGGTGATTCAACCTCACCGTGGTGCCAGTTCAGCACTGCTAAATAGTGGAACCATCTTCCCAACTCCTCAGTAAAGAACTTATATATATATTGGATGGTGCAGGATCAGATAATGATCAGGTTTGATAATTCTGGTTTTTCTTTAATTACTAACTTGCGTTGTTCTCATTTGTAAGTCACTTTGGATATAAGTGTCTGCTAAATGACTAACAGTAGATTAAAAATAATAAAAAAAAAATAACCATAAAGTAACAGGCTGCTATAAAATCATTTTAAAGCATTTAAAATATATGTTTCCTCCCACAGTCCAAAAACATGGATCAAGGTCAATTGAATTCTCCAAATTGCCCCATATAGAGTGTGTCTGTGTGTGTGTCTGTGTGAGTGAGTGTGTGCCCAGCGATAGATTGGCGCCCTGTCCTGGGTGTATCTGCCCAGCTCCCGAGACGTTCTCCCCTGGATGGGCATGGGGAACCCCCCGCGACCCTAATATAGGATAAAGCGGAAGATAATGGATGGATAGGTAGTGTGTAAAAGGTCGCCACGGTGGCTTAGTGGTCAGCATGTTCTCTAGATTGGCGTCCTGTCCTGTCCTATCTGTCCACCCCCCCCCCCCCCCCCGCGACCCTAGTAGAGGATAAAACGGAAGATAATGGATGGATTAGTGTGTAAGACTGCAAGTATCAATGCTATCTAATGTGTGCACGGTTAAGTCGAGTCAAAACATGTGACTGCAGTCTGAAGGAAGAATCGTGTTGTTATAAAAACAATATCTATCTGTCTAGACGGAGACGGGATCAAAGGAGCACCCTTATATAGTTTTGCATCTTGTTTGTTTTAGATTCTTCAGTCACTGCTTGCAGTTCCAGGTCTGGATGGAGGCGGAAGTGGCAGGTAAGTAGAAGTCAGAGTTAATAGAGAGACTAACGGCGCTGTGGAAGGCAGGACTCTACCACACCAATTTGCCACTGTGACTGAATTTAAAACCAGACCATGTCATTCGATGGCCCAAGGGTGTTGTAGGAAAAAAAGACATAATGATCGGGTCGGGACTCATTAGCTCATTCGCTTTCCTTATTGTTCCGACATGGGGAGATTATCTGGCACCACGTTACAGCTTACATAAGCCATGGGGACTTTGCAATATTTTAAATATTTTTTTTGCTATACACGCTGAGCCGAGCAGATGCATTTGATTTGCACTTGTTTAGCGCTGGTGGATTCATACACATTTCCTTTTCACACTGAAAAGACCTCTGGGATGCGGCTGAGCGGCCGAGTGCATTTCAGCATCCAACTTACGGCACTGGTTAAAAAAAATTAAGTAATAAAAAAAAAATAAAATGGAAAAAAAACGCCACTGGATTTTCCTAACGTGGCGGGCTGTGATGACATGCTTATGGGGGAATTTCAGGGCCACAGGGGCATAAAACCGAAGATAAACAGATAAAAGCAGAAGCCTGGGTGGCGAACGTTGGGGCCGCTCTGTCTGGCTTAGCAGAAAAGGAGTGGAAGGCATCTGCAGTTCGGCAGCAAAGGCAACTGAAGCACAAAGAGTCAATCTGGTGGTGTCAGTGTGAGCGCTCCTTAGCCATTTGCCTGACTAGCTGATGTGGAAAGGTAGCTGATGTGTGGAAGTGTCTCAGGGCACACAGATACACTAGGGGGGGGGGGGCAAACTAGAGGCACAACAGTGAACATAAAGAGTGATTAGATCACAACATTGAATATTTTCAATTAGAATATAATATTTGATATATTACCCCAACTTGGGCGGCACGGTGGCTTAGTGGTTAGCATGTTCGCCTCTCAGTGCTAGGGATTCCCGGTTCGAATTCCCATCTGGGTGGAGTTTCCATGTTCTCCCCGTGTCCGTGTGGGTTTCCACCGGGTTCTCCGGTTTCCTCCCACAGTCCAAAAAGTCAATTGAATTCTCCAAATTGCCCCATATAGTGTGACTGTGTGAGTGGGTATGTGCCCAGCGATAGATTGGCGCCCTGTTCTGGGTGTATCTGCCCGGCGCCCGGGATGTTCTCCCCTGGATGGGCGTGGGAAACCTCCCCACGACCCTAATATAGGATAAAAAGCGGAAGATAATGAATGAATGAATGAATGAATACTATCCCAACTTAGGTGGCTTAGTGGTTAGCATGTTCTCCTCTCAGCGCTAGGGATTCCCGGGTCGAATCCCAATCTTGGTGGAGTTTCCTTGTTCTCACTGTGTCCGTGTGGGTTTCCTCCGGGAAGAAACCTTTGCATACAGGGGGAGAATATGGAAACGCTGAATGGAATTTGAACCTGGAGCCCCAGCGATGACAGGAGCAATCTGGAACAGCTGCAGACGACACGGTAATTAGCGGTTAGCATGTTCTCAGCGCTGGGGATCCAGGTTTGAATCCCAATCTGGGTGGAGTTTCCTCATGGGTTTCCTCAGGGTTCTCCTCCCACAGTCCAAAAACATGGATTCAAGATAAACTGCATCCTCGTAATTGCCCCATATAGTGTGTGTGTCTGTGTGAATGAGTGTGTTCCCAGCAATAGATCGGCATCCAGTCCTGGGTGTATCTGCCCAGTGGCCAAAACGTTCTCCCCTGGATGGGCATGGGGAACCCTAGTAGAGGACAAAGCGGAAAACAATGAATTAATAAATAAATAAATGTTCTCCTCTCATCACTGGAGATCCAGATTCAAATCCTGATCTGGATGGAGTCTCCATGTTCTCTCCAGGTCCACATGGGTTTCCTCCCACAGTCCAAAAACATGGTGAATTGTCTGCTCTAATTTGCCCCATATAGTGTGTCTGTGTCTGCAACCCTTGTAGAGGATAATGAATGAATGAATGGAACAGCAGCTGGTTGCCCTGAATTTCCCTTTGGGATAAATAAAGTATCTATGAATTGGTAACTTAAGTACAGCTGGGATTTGAGAATCTACCACATCTTCACCACCACACTCTCAGAAATACACAACTCCCCCCAATGTTAATCATTACAATCTCCTGATTAGCAATGCTGTTTACCAATATGAGACACATTTAAGCCGGTCTTATTGACAACCATCAGTTTTCCACACATTTACTATCTCTGAAAAACAGCAGGCGCCTAACATCAAGCACATTTCCATAAATTGAGCTGGACTCTGGATCCACACTCCTATTTCTATCACTAGTTCACAATTCAAGCTTGATGACTCCTGGCAGTGCTGTCTTGGAAGATACCCATCTCATTAGTGAAGTGATAATCTGGTCATTTAGTAAAAGCAGGTACTCAGCTGACATTTAATTGCCCCGTGACGCTGCTGAGACTCAACCAGGCCAAAACCATCCGAATGGTGTTTTTGTTTTTTTGACCAGGCTAACGATGGATAACCACCATGACAGATGGGCACAGTATTACAGGCAACCTTTTGGTAAATGCTGGACCTCAAACCTTCAACCTTCCTGTCGGAGGCCGCTACCCGAGCCACTCGGCTGCCACCGCAGTGGCAAAAGTGATGAGAGACTGAGGTGGCAATGCCAGTCCGCTGGAGCGACTCCCACTAATGTGTCTGTGATGAAAAATCCCCAACAATCAGTTCTGAATGTGAAGGTCATATCAGAAGATTTTTTTTATTTATCAAATATTCACTACGCTTTAAATAACTGAGAGTCAGATTTAATCCAGAGCGGCACGGTGGCTCAGTGAACATAGTGAACAACATGGATTCAGATAAACTTGAATGCTCTAAATTGCCCCAATGGTACGTTTAACTGATATCCATCCATCCATTATCTTCCACTTTATACTATATTAGGGTCGCAGGGGGGTGAGTTCCCATCCAGGGGAGAACGTTTTGGGCGCTGGGCAGACACACCCAGAACAGGGCGCCAATCTATTGCTGGGCACCCTCTTACTCACACACACACATACACACACACACATATACACACACATACACACACAAACACACTCTATATGGGGCAAATTGGAGAACTCAATTGAATTGATCCATGTTTTTGGACTGTGGGAGGAAACCGGAGAACCCAGAGGAAACCCACACGGACACGGGGAGAACATGGAAACTCCACCCAGATGGGGATTCGAACCGGGAATCCCTAGCGCTGAGAGGAGAACGTGCTAACCACTAAGCCACCGTGCCGCCACATAAAGTGATATTTAAAACCAAAATGCAGGAAAAAAGTGTAACAGTATATAAAGTCGTTCAGACTGAGGACGTTCCCAAGGCCACGGTTCTAATGTTGGAGGAAAGAGCAGGTTAAAGACTTTTAGTTGCTGGCGAGTCCTAAATCAGGTTGACATGGGTGGCTTTAGTGAAGAGGCCCTCTTGATGTGTGACAGTGCTTGCCATTTATATATTTACTGTGTACAGAGCGAGCCCTCGGCCCCTCCTCTCTTTTCTTCCCTCTCCGGCTCGGCAACCCATCCTCGCTTCTCCCTCGCTCTCTCCCACCCTCACCCTCTTCTCCGTATCTCGCTCTCTCCCTCTAACCGACTCGGCTGCCAGGATCTGCTCTGCATTCCAGTCACGTTGATCGCACCTTGAGTGATCCTGGTGAAGACAATTATTCATCCCGAGAAGAAACACATTCGGGCGGATAGCTCTGCGGCTGAAAAAAAGATAAGCCGCTTCAATTATTTAAGCATATCGTTCCTAAACTCACATTTACTTTCTGGACAAATTTGCATCAACCGGCCCAGGATGGCCTGACCCCCCCCCCCCCCCCCGTCATGAATCCCCGCGCAAAGAATACAATGCTGCATTAGCATGATGTGGCCAGACTCTTATAGCCCTTATTATTCTGACATGTTATGCTATAACATGGCCAATCAGTGTGTTTACATATTCGGGCTGTGGGGAGAGGTGATCTACTATTTATGAGGTGGGGGGGGGGACACAGCGCTGCATAATTGAGGATAATACCACAGCTGAGCAGTGAATCCTCACACAGCCTAATGAAGCTAACAAGGTGGGCTCCTTAACAAAGCCACCTGCCAATCGCAGCCCCTGCTCAGCCTGCCCCTCAGGACGTCTTCTCCCGCTTCCCAAGAGCCTTCTCAAAATTCAATAAATAACATCTGTAGGCGATGTTGGGTGCAGGCCTGGGAGGAATGCGTCATAACAGAAAAAGAGAGATGTGTGAGAGCGTGTGCGTGTGTGTGTGTGTGTGTGTGTGTGCAAAGAAGAGAATGTGTCTGTAAGTGTTTGTGAGAGCTAGCAGAGAAGAGAATGTGTGTGTGTGTGAGGGAATAGAGGAGAGAATGTGTGTGAATGTGTGTGCGTGCAGGAGCGGCAGTGCTGGCTGAACAAAGAAACCATGACGACTGCCAGGTTGCCATGGCGACCGCTGCGAGGGGGCCAAGGGAGTATAATAGCGCATCAATCACTGTCCGAAAAAGAACTTCATTATCAGCTGAAAAATAATCCTTTAGGATGTGTTTAGTGTGTGCGAGCTGATGTCCACTCACCTCGAAGCCCTGCTCCCGCGCAAACGTGGCAGCCTCCTGCAAAACAAGGCAGAGGCACACAAACAAACGCTTAATTACACACCACAGCAGCGATAGCATTACACTTAGCCCACACACTCGCGCTCCTCAGAGCCCGCTTGTGCCGTCACACTGGCTGGGTACACAATACAGCGGCTCTGCCCTCGGAAGAGACGAGTTGAATGAATCTACGCTTACATAATGATGCCCCCGTCTTTACATAAGCAGCAGGACGGAGCAAGATATGCGACGTATAAGATACTCCCCAATTAACGCAGCTCCATGTAAACGCAAATCTGTGCTCAGATTGTACTTGGCACCGCTTGCAGGGGTGGGGGGTATAAATGGATGAATAAATCTATATGTAAGTAACCGTTCAGTGGATCGCGTCCGGCCCGATATTGGCAGACAATAAAGCAACGGGGTGATGTGATGAAGAAATAAAGGCAATTATGTGTGTGCCAGGTCATGCCCTTTGCTCGGCAGCATGACCCCAGGGAGCAGTTGGAATCGGGGATCTTTAAAGGACAGGGAGGGGGGGTGTCCGACAACGTGGCTCGAAATCCGGAGGGTCCCAGCAGGCCTGTGCAGGCTGTCTGTCACCGACGTTGGATAATAGACTGGAGACGGGTCCATTAATCTAGCACACGCGCACACCCTCGAAATGACATATGCGGAGTGAATAAAGCAGGACTGCATGTCTCCGTCTAAAAAAAGACCGGCGTAAACAACATCCCCGTCTGACATTTAGTTATGTGTGTTTCATTTCAGGCCCGGGGTTTTTTTTTTGGGGCTTTTTTTTTTTTTTTTAAAGCCGCACTGCCATCTATGTATGAATAATTCAATTATTCAATCAATACTCTTGTTGAATTAGCTTAATCACATACTAGGAGGAAAAAAAACGAGTGTTTAAAAAAAAAAATCCTCACTCTTAATCCTGCCACCCACAGAGATTTCATCTCATCATATTATCATCCCCTAAATCCTATACAAGGGATGAGGGTTGCAAAGAGGGGGGGGGGGGTTCCCCATGCCCATCCAGGGGAGAATGTTTCGGGTACTGGGCAGATACACCCAGAACAGGGTGCCGATATATCGCTGGACACACACTTATTCACACAGACAAACTCTATATGGGGCAATTTGGAGAATTCAATTGACCTTGATCCATGTTTTTGGACTGTGGGAGACACATGCATACAATATAGGGGCAATTTAGCACAGCTAATTCACCTCAACTGGAGAACCCGGAGAAGCTGCACACGTACAATCCCAGATTGGGATTCGAAGTCCAGCACTGAGAAGAGAACATGCTGACCATTAAGCTGCCATTCTGCTGTATGCGCCAACCAATAGTCTCAGCTCTGTGGTGGTTCTATTGGGGTTCTGAGCATTAGAACAGAGTAAAGGGGAAGTACACAGTATGTACTGTAGAACACAAACAGATGAACTACAGTCTGGAATTGGAGAACTACAAAGTTCATCTTTATAGAGAACATGGACAATAAGTGGAGCAGAAAGGAGGCGTGTACAAACCTTTGACTGGAATACACACACACACACACACACACACACACACCCATACACCCACCCACCCAACCACCCACCCACACATACATACATACAAACACACACTAACACACCCACCCACCCACACAAACACACTCACTCACTCACCCACACTCCCACCCATACACCACCTACCAACCCACACACACATACACACACATACACCTACCCACCCACACATACATACACCCACCCACCCGCACACACACACACACACATACCCACCCACCCACACACTCACTCACCCACACTCCCACCCATACCCCACCAACCCACCCACACACACATACACCCACCCATCCAGCCACCAACCCACACACACACACACACACACACACACACACACACTACCCACCCACACCCACACTAGCCACCCACCCACCCACACTACCCACACTCCCATCCACAACCACACACACAAACACCCACCCACCCACACATACACACACTACCCACCCACCCACTCACACAAACGCACCCACTCACACAAACCCACCCACCCACACCCCCCCCCACACACAGACACACACACACACTCGCCAACCCACACACATAAACACATACTCACACCCACACTGTCGAATGCATCAGTGTCAGGACTGCACCTAGCATCATAAACTCCAGATAAGCCTCGATCCCTGCAGAAGCGCAGCTAGGTTTCATGGCACCAATTACAACTCAGTGATCTGATAAAGCAGCTAACGGGCAGCCAAGGTGAGCCGCACTTTTATTAAGAGTGATTAAACAGTATTATTTCAAGATTACCTTCAGGAATTAGCATTAATTCACCCCCTTGGAAATGGAAAAAGACACTCTTCACTGGTCAAGATCATCAACCCAACCGAAATCAGCTCCTGGAAGAGGCCTGCGATTAAACCTCCACACGTGCCCTTGCCTCACCGCACACGCTGTTAGCATCACGAGGGCCATAATTATCTAAATGCAAGGACGAAAGAATGCATCTTAAATGGTGAGAACCTCCAGCACGCGCCGTTTGGACGGGGATCCTTGTACGATGGGTATAAACTGATAATGGGAAACGCCGGCCTGATTTGCATCCACAACGAGTCGGAGTTCATACACGTTCATCACGGGTTCTCCGTTTTCCGTCTTCGGCTCAGAATTAGCTGCACGCAGTGGTGGAGGCGCTGACAAAGACCTCCACCCTGTGTAAATCATTGCTCAAGGGAGAGAGCTGGAGAGGCACTGAGTAAAATACAAAGATAGAGAGACAAGAGGTCTAGTGTGGAGCCCGAGCCAAGGAGAGGGGTTTAATGAGGAATGATAGCTGAGGGAGTGAGTCTGTAGCCAGTGAACAGGATAAATAAGCATTAACTGGACAGGGTTACTGCGTTCTGACACACAGCCAGGCCCGAGATTGGGCCTCTTCATCCTGTATAACCACAGCCTTGATGCACTAGTTTTTCACTCCATCAGGTCCTCTCGGCCTCCTTATGGGTTCTCAGTTAAACAGCACGGAGGTATCGGCCGACGTCTAGAGAGGTACCGGTTAGCCACATCACTCATCACTCACCCCATCACAAACAACCGGGACGTGAAACCCGTGACCCCTGAAAGTTTAGAGTGTTACAGAACAACATGAAGGTTTTGTCCATCAAACAAAAACACCGGACATTAATAGCCTGTAGTGCAGGATGAGGGCAGAGGGTGTGAAGAGTGGAGAGCGTCCATATTAAATGATAGCGGGGCTAATTAATTGGAGGAACAAGTTTTCGGCGTGAGACGGTGGCGTGTCTCGCCAGATGGACAAAGTCCATAAAGCAACGTGCAAAGATACAGAGAGGAAAAAAGTACACATACACATACACACACACCAAGACACAATGACATAGATAAACGGGCACTGAGACACACACAGACAGACAGAGAGACTAGAGGGACAGATACAGAGACACACATACCATGAGACACACACAGAAAGACACAGACACAGAGGCACACATACACACAAACACACATAGGCATTAAGGCACACAGACAGACAGAGAGACACAGACACACACATATACAGAAATACACATAGGCACTGTGACACACAGACAGAAAGAGAGACATAGACACAGAGACACACACATACACACAAACACACACAGACATTAAGACACACAGACAGACACAGAGACACATAGCCCACAAACACACATATAGCCCACAATAAAGGCATTAAGACAAACTCACAGTCAGAGAGACACAGACACAGACACACACACACACACACACAAACACACACAGGCACTGAGACACACAGACAGAAAGAGAGACACAGACACAGAGACACAGACACAGACACACACACAGACATTAAGACACACAGACACAGAGACACATGACCCACAAACACACACACAGGCATTAAGACACACACACAGTCAGAAAGACACAGACACACATACACACAAACACACACAGGCACTCAGACACAGACAGAAAGAGAGACACAGACACAGAGACACACATACACACAAACACACACAGACATTAAGACACACAGACAGACACAGAGACACATAACCCACAAACACACACACACAGGCATTAAGACACACACAGTCAGAGAGACACAGACACAGAGACACACATACACACAAACACACACAGGCACTGAGACACACAGACAGAAAGAGACACAGACACAGAGACACACATACACACAAACACACACAGACATTAAGACACACAGACAGACACAGAGACACACATACACACAAACACACACAGACATTAAGACACACAGACAGACACAGAGACACATAGCCCACAAACACACATATAGCCCACAATAAAGGCATTAAGACAAACTCACAGTCAGAGAGACACAGACACAGACACACACACACACACACACACACAAACACACACAGGCAATGAGACACACAGACAGAAAGAGAGACACAGACACAGAGACACAGACACAGACACACACACAGACATTAAGACACACAGACACAGAGACACATGACCCACAAACACACACACAGGCATTAAGACACACACACAGTCAGAAAGACACAGACACACATACACACAAACACACACAGGCACTCAGACACAGACAGAAAGAGAGACACAGACACAGAGACACACATACACACAAACACACACAGACATTAAGACACACAGACAGACACAGAGACACATAACCCACAAACACACACACACAGGCATTAAGACACACACAGTCAGAGAGACACAGACACAGAGACACACATACACACAAACACACACAGGCACTGAGACACACAGACAGAAAGAGACACAGACACAGAGACACACATACACACAAACACACACAGACATTAAGACACACAGACAGACACAGAGACACACATACACACAAACACACACAGACATTAAGACACACAGACAGACACAGAGACACATAACCCACAAACACACACACAGGCATTAAGACACACAGTCAGAGAGACACAGACACAGAGACACACATACACACAAACACACACAGGCACTGAGACACACAGACAGAAAGAGAGACACAGACACAGAGACACACATACACACAGACATTAAGACACACAGACAGACACAGAGACACATAACCCACAAACACACACACAGGCATTAAGACACACACACAGTCAGAGAGACACAGACACAGAGACACACATACACACACAGGCACTGAGACACACAGACAGAAAGAGACACAGACACAGACACACACATACACACAAACACACACAGACATTAAGACACACAGACAGACACAGAGACACACATACACACAAATACACACAGGCACTGAGACACAGACAGAAAGAGAGACACAGACACACAAACACACATAACCCACAAACACACACAGAGGCATTAACACACACACACACACACACACACACACACACACACACACACACACACATAGACAGAGACACAAACAAACACACACAGGCATTAAGACAGACAGACAGACAGTTTGTCACTCACACAGTTATGTGAGGTTTCCTGTGTTTATGACGATGATGATACTTTATTAATACTTTATTCAGTTGTCAGTGTTCTGTGTAAACAGATTTTGGTCCTCTCTATGTTATATAACAGATTCCAGCCTCTCTGTCCACATGATGCCTGTAATTATTTAATATAATTATGAGGATTATTTGACACCAGACTTTAATGTACGTTTAATATTCACATTCAGGCAAAACGTGATAGAATTTTTCTCTGGACTTAGCAGTGTGTTTTGGAGTGTGGGACGCTGTACCTCAGACGCTCCCCTCACACCTGTTCACATATCTGTATCTGTCCTGGAAATTTACTGAGCCAAGTTCTGACTGAGGCTTTCTGAAACGCTGACTCGGCAATCCACAGGAAGTCGCCTCCAAACTAAAACACGGACTGGGCCGGGCAGAATTTTCTGTGCGAACAGGATCAACACAACAACTCTGACGAGTCATGAGACACAAGTTCTCTCACACAGCTCCATTCTGTCTCAGTTCTGCTGCGAGAACAACCGGGGCAGTCTGGGACGTGAGCGAACAACACCGCCATTGTTGGCTAGAGATGATGGAGATTGAGGCGTAACTTTAGAAACGCAGTCAACACAGACAACACACACACACACACACACACACACACACACACAGATAAGAGTTGGTGACGACCTCTGTGCTGTTGGTGCACAGGGGCCAGCAGTTAGGGAAGCCTAGCAGATTGATATCGATACAGTAATCTGGGTTTAAGGGGAAAATATCAGGAGGACGGGCAGCACGGTGGCTTAGTGGTTAGCACGTTCGCCTCTCAACACTAGGGATTCCCGGTTTGAATCCCCACCTCTGGGTGGAGTTTCCATGTTCTCCCCGTGTCCGAGTGGGTTTCCTCCAGGTTCTCCGGTTTCCTCCCACAGTCAAGTGAGTTCTCCAAATTGCCCCATATAGAGTGTGTCTGTGTGAGTGAGTGTGTGCCCAGCGATAGATTGGCGTCCTGTCCTGGGTGTATCTGCCCAGCGCCCAAAACGTTCTCACCTGGATGGGCATGGGGAACCCCCCTGCGACCCTTCGGGCGCTGGGCAGCTACATGCATACATTTATACTCAGGACAGGCCACCAATATATCACGTGCTCTAGGCACACTAACACACACACTATATAGGGAAAAATTTGATGGAGGCATTTTAGAGAAGGGGCAACATGGTGGCTTAGTGGTTAGCACGTTTGCCTCACAGCATTGGGGATCCAGATTTGAATCTCAATCTGGATGGAGTTTCCATGTTCTCCCCGTGTCCACGTGGGTTTCCTCCCACAGTCCAAAAACATGGATTCGAGGTAAATCAATGCTCTAAATTGCCCCATATAGAGTGTGTTTGTGTATGTGTCTGTGTGAGTGAGTGTGTGCCCAGTGATAGATTGGTGCCCTGTCCTGGGTGTATCTGCCCAGCGCCCGAAACGTTCTCCCCTGGATAAATAATAATTAATAATAATAAACAAATAATAATTAAATAATAATAATAAACAACAAGAACATGTTCTGTGTGTGGCATGGTGGTGTAGTGTTAAGCATGTTCTCTTCTCAGCACTAGGGATTCCCGGTTCGAATCCCATTCTGGGTGGAGTTTCCATGTTCTCCCCATGTCCATGTGGGTTTCCTCCGGGTTCTCCGGTTTCCTTCCACAGTCCAAAAACATGGATCAAGGTCAATTGAATGCGCTAACTATGTGTGAGTGTGTGTGCCCAGTGATAAATTAGCGTCCTGTCCTGGGTATCTTCCCAGAGCTTGAAATGTTCCCCCTGGATGGGCATGGGGAACCCCCCTGCGACCCTAGTAGAGGATAAAGCGCGAGATAAGGACATGAATGGAATTAGAGCAACCAACTCATTTCAAAGCCATGTTTGCACACTCTATATGGGGCAATTCTCAATTGACTTGATCCATGTTTTTGGACTGTGGGAGGAAACCGGAGAACCCAGAGGAAACCCACGCGGACACGGGGAGAACATGGAAACTCCACCGAGATTGGGATTTGAACCGGGAATCCCTAGTGCTGAGAAGAGAACATGTTAACCACTAAGCCACTCAAACTTGATCTCACACCATTGAACTCCAATTTATTTTGTCCACGTAAGAAAAGAATTATTGGGAAATCTCAGTGATTGGCTTGTGGTTAAGAAACAAGCTCTGCAACCTGAAGGTCCTCGGTTCCATTCCCGGTCCCACCAAGTACTATAGCTGGGCACTTGGGCAAGACACCTGACCCAATTGCTCCCTGAGTGTTGTATACAGGGCTGCCCACCACTCTGGGCACGTGTGCTCACCTCACTCAGTGTGTGTGTGTGTGTGTGTGTGTGTCACTGCACGGATGGGTTAAATGTGGAGGATAAATTCCTCTGTGTGTAAGCACTGTGGGTAAATGAGATCACTTCATCACTCCATTAGAGGGGTTTAATGTATCTCAGCGTTCCTTCAGGCCAACACAGGGCAGGAACGTGTGTTGGGTTCACAGAGATAGACTTGGTAGTGAATCTAGATGGCAGGTATCCCACTGTGCTGTGGGCCGCAGAGAGAATCCGGTCTGCTTCACTGTGGTTCCACAGTGCAAACGTTCCCCACTCCCTGCACAGTGTGCACAAAGAGCATGTGACACAGTTAGAAGAGAAAGAAAATATCCACAGGGCAAACTCTTAAAGGAAACGTTCAGTGCGGCGCAGCAGCCGCTGTAATAAGGTCATCAAAACATCCTGACTGTGTGAGGAAGGGGGTGTCCACTTTAAAGCAACGCCAGCCTGCATTTTACCCAGCAGACATTTTGAAACATCGATTTACATTTTTTTTTTTGTTTTTTTTTACACCTTCAGATAAAAGAAGTGGAGATGGAAAAATGTGTCGTCCTTGATCTGCTCCTTCCGGGTTTGATTCCCCTGACGCAGCCCCGGCTGAGTCGGAGGTTTCGGCGGCGCACTTCAAACATGCTTTTGTTAAACAATGCATGAGAAGCAACCGCTCGCTGTAATGACATCATTACGAGAATCACGGCACGCAGACTGCCGGCTCTCCTGTCCGGTGCGGAGGAGACGGACGGGGAGAGGGGAAGAAAAAACAATTTCCACTTTCATACATGTGACATCGTTCTCAATGACAGCCTTATTACCACAGAGGATGTTCTCATCACTTTCAAAGCCTGCCATTGTCCCCGGATGCATCACAGGAATGTACACTCGCATGTAAACAAGGCCGGGAGCTTCAAACTGCAGCTGCAGCTCTGACATGATAAATACACCACCTAATGGATGTGGGTGATATCCATCCATCCATCCATCCATCCATGGCAGGGTACCCCATGTCCATCCAAAGGAGATTTTTAACACAGAAACCTTCAGATTCCAGTGATGCTGCAACTCTAACTCAAATTGTACAGTAATGACCTAGAACATTAATATGTCACGTCTACATGGTTGGTTTAGAATTCCATCCATCCATTATCTCCCGCTTTATCCTATATTAGGGTCGTGGGGGGGTTCCCCATGCCCATCCAAGGGAGAACGTTTCGGGCGCTGGGCAGATACACCCAGGACAGGACGCCAATCTATCGCTGGGCACACACTTACTCACACATACACACTCTATATGGGGCAATTTGGAGAACTCAATTGACTTGGTCCATGTTTTTGGACTGTGGTAGGAAACCGGAGAACCCGGAGGAAACCCACGTGGACACGGGGAAAATATGGAAACCGGGAATCTCTAGTGCTGAGAGGCAAACGTGCTAACCACTAAGCCACCGTGCCGCCCGGAAGCGGACAGACCATTTGGTATAATTCCTTATTATTATATGTATGGGAGAACCCGGAGGAAACCCAGGTGGACATGGGGAGAACATGGAAACTCCACCCAGATGGCGATTCGAACCGGGAATCCTTAGTGCCGGGAGGCGAACGTGCTAACCACTAAGCCACCGTTGGTTTAGAATTATTCAAGTAATTATGTCATACAGGCGGCACAGTGTCTTAGTGGTTAGCATGTTCTCCTCTCAGTGTTAGGGATTCCCGGTTCGAATCCCAATCTGGGTGGAGTTTCCATGTTCTCCACGTGTCCGTGTGGGTTTCCTCTGGGTTCTCCGGATTCCTCCAACAGTCCAAAAACATGGAACAAGGTCAATTAAATTCTACAAATTGCCCCATATAGTGTGTCTTTGTGTGAGTGTGTGCCCAGCGATAGATTGGCGCCCTGTCCTGGGTGTATCTGCCCAGTGCCTGAAAACGTTCTCCCCTGGATGGACATGGTGAACCCACCCGCGACTCTTATAGAGACATGTAAACAAGGCCAGGAGCTTCAAACTGCAGCTGCAGCTCTGACATGATAAATACACCACCTAATGGATGTGGGTGATATCCATCCATCCATTCATCCATCCATGGCGGGGTACCCCATGTCCATCCAAAGGAGATTTTTAACACAGAAACCTTCAGATTGAGATGTAATTACGTCATACAGGCCTTTGGCTTCCGGCTGGGGATCCAGGTTTGAATCCCAATCTGGGTGGAGTTTCCATGTTCTCCCCATGTCCACGTGGGTTTCTTCCGGGTTCTCCAATTTCCTCCCACAGTCCAAAAACATGGATCAAGTCAAATGAATGACATGGCTAAAGGAAATTCGGGGCAAGACCTCCTAAGCTTTCTGACTATAGCTGTTCAATTGAAAGCTGTTATAGTTCCACTGATCATAAAGATTTACAATCACATTCCGGAGTCCAATTTACCTTAAATCCATGTTTTTGGACTGTGGGAGGAAACTGGACTACAGTACATACTGTTATAGTCCCTTTACTCTGTTCCCTAATAGTCAGGACCCAGATAGTACCACCACAAAACAGCTATAATTCCGACAACAGTCCAAGAACATGGATTCAAGGTAAACTGAATGCTCTAAATTGCCCCATATAGAGTGGAGAAATGAAAACTACAGCAGCACTGCTGCACTAACACCCCCTCACCACATCAGTGTCACTGCAGCACTGACAATAAACAATCCACCACCCAAATGATACCTGTTCTGTGATGCTCCTGACCAACAGAGAACAGAGAACCAACAGAACACAGATGTTCTACAGTGGTTTATTATAACACTTCAAAGAACATTTCACTGGACACACTCACTCACACAAACACACTCTATATGGGGCAATTTAGAGCATTCAATTTACCTTGACTCCATGTTTTAGGACTGTGGGAGGAAACCAGAGGACCTGGAGGAAACCCACGCTGACACGGGGAGAACATGGAAACTCCACCCAGATTGGGATTCGAACCGGGAATCCCTACTGTTGAGAGGAGAACATGCTAACCACTAATCCACGTGCCGCCTGAATGTTGTGCATCCATCCATCCATCCATTATCTTCTGCTTCATCCTCAATTAGGGTAGCGGGGGGGGGGTTCCCCATGCCCATCCAGGGGGAACATTTCGGGCGCTGGGCAGATATACCAAGGACAGGGTGCCAATCTATCACTGGTCACACACTCACAAACACAAACACACTCTATACGGGGCAATTTAGAGCATTCAATTTACCTTGACTCCATGTTTTTGGACTGTGGGAGGAAACCAGAGAACCTGAAGGAAACCCACGTTGACACGGGGAGAACATACAAACTTCACCCAGATTGGGATTTGAACCTGGATCCCCAGCACTGAGAGGTGAACCACTCTGCTGCCACTAAATATAAATCTATCTGCCGCTTAATCCTATACTAAGGACAAAGTAGCGGGTCGGTTGCCCATGTCCATCCGGGGGAGAACGTCTCACTTTCCAAAATGAGTTCAATCTGAATCTTTGAACTGCAGTAACTGAAGTTCAGTTTGTAAACAGGATCTGAAGTTCCAAGTGCTCCATGTGTGTTTTCATGCTGTGCTTTTCTAATTGTGGTTCTGTGGAATGGCAGGTGAGTGGAACAGCTGACCGAGGACGATGAGCTCATTTGGTCTGAAATGGCTCTTTCCCTGGAGACGCATCCACCTCCCTCTTTTCCATGACATACGAATGACAGCAAGGGGAAGTGACTAAGCGCGGGTTCATGTGCAAATTTAGGCCTCGACATTCGATTCTGAAGTTGTAGCGAAAAGACTTTTCACTTTTTGAAATTTGCGACACTCCATTCATGGCAGCTGCCAAAGCCCACAACTGCTGATGTGTGTGCAGCGGAGCAGGCGGTGTTAAACTTCTCCAAATCACACAGGCAGCAAAAAGCTGACATCCTGCACTTAGACGCTGTGAAAGAAATACACCAGCCCCGGTGGCAGCTATTGATCTGCCCTCAGCGCCTTGTCTTCTTTACCATCCATCATTACATAAGGCAGCAAGTGCCGTTCTGATGGAGGATCCCCCGGCTCCATCCCCAGTGGAAAATGGCTGACATGGCTAAAGGAAATTCGGGGCAAGACCTCCTAAGCTTTCTGACTATAGCTGTTCAATTGAAAGCTGTTATAGTTCCACTGATCATAAAGATTTACAATCACATTCCGGAGTCCAATTTACCTTAAATCCATGTTTTTAGACTGTGGGAGGAAACTGGACTACAGTACATACTGTTATAGTCCCTTTACTCTGTTCCCTAATAGTCAGGACCCAGATAGTACCACCACAAAGCAGCTATTATTTCTACAACAGTCCAAAACAGGCTCTAAATTGCCCCATATAGTATGTTTTTGTGTGTGTCTGTGTGTGTGCCTAGTGAGAGATTGGCATCGTGTTCTGGGTGTATCTGCCCAGCGCCCGAAACATCCCCAGGATGGGCATGGGGAACCCCCCTGCAACCCTAGTAGAGGATAAAGCAGAAGTTATTATTCCTATCCCAGCAGTGTCACTGAGGTGGAAAAATGAAACTACAGCAGCACTGCTGCACTAACACCCCCTCACCACATCAGTGTCACTGCAGAACTGACAATAAACAATCCACCACCCAAATGATACCTGTTCTGTGATGCTTCTGACCAATAGAGAACAGAGAACCAACAGAACACAGATGTTCTACAGTCTGTAATAATAAAACTACAAAGTCCATCTATATGGTAAGTGGAGGAAACAGAGGGTGTGTCCAAACACCCAGGACAGGATGCCAATCCATTGCTAGGCACACTCACTCACACAGACACGCACACACACTATAGGGGCAATTCAGAGAATCCAATTTACCTTGAGTCCATGTTACCTTGAGTCCATGTTGGACATGGTGGAGAACATGGAAACTCCATTTTTATGTTCTTGTGACGCAACAACACTCCAGGGGCACTTTAGTGGTTAGCATGTTCGCCTCTCAGCTTTAGGGATTCCCGGTTCGAATCCCAATCTGGGTGGAGTTTCCATGTTCTCCCCGTGTCCACATGGGTTTCCTCCGGGTTCCCTGGTTTCCTCCCCCAGTCCAAAAACATGGATCAAGGTCAATTGAATTCTCCAAAATTGCCCCATATAGAGTGTGTTTTTGTGAGTGAGTGTGTGCCCAGTGATAGATTGCTGCCCTGTCCTGGGTGTATCTGCCCAGCGCACGAAATGTTCTCCCCTGGAGAACGCCCCCCCCCCACCCCACGACCCTAGTACAGGATAATGTATTAGATAATTGATGGATGGATGGAACAACACTCCAGACATTCCAACCTTCCGTTATTCAACGTACACACGGTCAGGCTGGCTGCACCAACCAAACTCACGCTGCACAAACTCTTTAAGAAGAAGGTTTGCAATCAGTTTGCAGTGTGGAGGTTTTTATTACATGCCTGTGCATTCGTCTGCTGGAGAACTCACAAACCGCCGATGGTGGTTCTAAGCCTTCAGTCTAAATTGCGCTACTGAGACGCCAAGTAAATCTATGCTTTTAGCGGCGCGACCCGAACCAACACTGAAAACAGCGAATGCACTCAGGAAGTAAATCCCTCTCTCTAACAACTCTAATTGTGTCTCTCAATGTTTCCTTGGCGGCCGTTCCACAGGAGGCGTATGCAGATAGTCAGGCTTTAATTGAGTGCTGTGGGTGATGCCATGGGAGACTGGTGGAGTGTACAGGCTGTACTGAAGTTCCCCTGACAGCTCCTACTCTTCTGCTTTTTTTTAATTACCTTACCCTCCTCCCTCCTCCCCAAACTTAACTTCCTTTTCGAACGCTGGCACTTCTTTCTCACAGTCTTTGAAACCCAGTATTTAGAGGTCGTCTGAAACGGGGTTGAAAAAGCATTTTCAGCAGTTCTTAGTGTTCACGTGGGAATATCTTTAGAAAGGGAAATGCGCATGGAAATACGAAAGGGCACGGCCGTATATCAGTGGGCTGTTTCATCAGGAGTATATGAGCATTTTATTACGCCGGAGTTAAAAGACACGGTAAACCTGAGTGCTTGAACTGTTATAAAAATAACATGGTAGCTGGACGTCTATATAACACGCCGTTTTAAAGATGAGAGGGATTTTTTAATGAGAAAAAGAATCTGTTTGGATGTTTATTTTAACATAGAAACCTCGGGATTCCAGTGATGATGCAACTCTAACTCAAATTGTACAGTAATGACCTCCATCAGCAGCAATTAGAACATTAATATGGCTCGTCTACATGGTTGGTTTAGTATTATTCATGTAATAATACCATACAGGTGGCATGGTGGCTTAGTGGTTAGCACGTTCGCCTCTCAGCGCTGGGGATCCAGGTATGAATCCCAATCTGGGTGGAGTTTCCATGTTCTCCCCGTGTCCGCGTGGGTTTCCTCTGGGATCTCTGGTTTCCTCCCACAGTCCAAAAACATGGAGCAAGGTCAATTGTGCCATTGAGTGAGAGTGTGCCCAGCAATTGATTGGCACCCTGTCCTGTGTGTATATTCCCAGTGCCTGTAACGTTCTACCCTGGTTGGCCATGAGGAACCACCCTATGACCCTAGTAAAGGATTAAATGGGGGATAATGAGCTAATGTCATATACAGTATCAGTCTAATGTTATCAGTCCCACTTCCTGTAGTTCTATATTTCCAGACTGTAGTCCATCTGTTTGTGTTCTACAGTACATACTGTGTACTCTGTTCTCTAATGGTCAGAACCCCAATAGTACCACCACAGAGCAGGGATCATTTGGTTGGTGCATTATTCCTATCCCAGCAGTGTCACTGAGGTGGAGAAATGAAACTACAGCAGCACTGCTGCACTAACACCCCCTCACCACATCAGTGTCACTGCAGAACTGACAATAAACAATCCACCACCCAAATGATACATGTTCTGTGATGCTCCTGACCAATAGAGAACAGAGAACCAACAGAACACAGATATTCTACAGTCTGTAATTGTAAAACTTCAAAGTCCATCTATATGGTAAGTGGAGAAAATAGATAATGGAGCAAGAAGGGGGCGTGTCCAAACTTTTGACTGGTACTGTATGTATTAATGGGTGTGGTAGCTCAGTGGTTAGGTTTGTTGGGCTATCTGAAGGTTGTGGGTTCAAATCCCAGGTCTACTGAAGTTACCAATGTGGCTCCTTGAACAAGACCCTTAACCCTCATTGCTCCAGGGGGGCTGTTCTCATTAAATATGATTATATTTATTATTAATAATAATAATAATAATAATAAAAATAATAATACATTTTTCTATCTCTACCTGCAGCATAAATCTGCATGAGCCTCCTGTGGAACACCCGTTTTAATTATCCAGTTAAATAACAGAGAGCTTAATTTAACTGAAGATTTAAAGATGGAAGCCCAGCCCTTAGAACGGGTTTGGTTGGAACGTTTCTCATGTCTGTTTCATAATGGCAGTCTCTTTGTTAGAAAATAAGTAAATGAACTATTGAACCTCACTTGTACAGACTGTTTTGAACGCTGCCATTTAGGAAGAGGAGCTCAAACGCACATGATGTCATGTTCTGACCTTTAGCACGAGTAGAACAACCGTAGTGAATGAGAATAGCATCTACAGGTTTGGTGAGTGTTCTGTGGCTTTTAGGTATGCATCAGCGCGGTGTGCAGCGTCTATGTATAGGCTGCAAAGAGTGTTCTGAGGTTTCAGCTGTTGGAGGTTCATTAGTGGCATGGCAAACATTTCTAAATTAGTGCTAAAGATTAGAAGAGTGGGGTCCTGAAACAGCACACGGGCCAGTGAAGAAATCTATACAGGTTCCCATAAGTACAGCTACAGAGGGACAGTCAACATGACTGAACCACAGCTTAATATATCATACACCATGAGGACAAAAGAACTGGACAGCACAGAATAAGCTGCTCCACCTTTGCAGTTATAGCAGCCTTTAAGGCTTTATACATGAATGTAGCTGAGAGTGTGTAATCGTTCAGCAGGGCATTTGTGAGGGCAGACAGTGATGTTAAAAAAGAAGGTCTGGCTCTAAATCCTTGTTCTAATTCATCCCAAATGTGTTTAATGGAGTTGAGATCAGGGCTCTGTACATTCCAGATGAGTTCTTTTACACCAACCTCACTACAGACCTTGTGCACTGAGGGGGTCAGTTATGCTGAAACAGAGTATGTATATATATATATATATATATATATATATATATATATATATATATATATATATATATATATATATATACACACACTCTTACTTAGCAGTATTACTTACTTAGCACACATTTATATACATTTACACAAATATAGACACAGTCAGACACACACACACACACACACACACACACACACACACACACACACACACACACACACACATATATATATATATATATATATATATATATATATGTGTGTGTGTGTGTGTGTGTGTGAGTGGGGGGGTGTATGTGTATATTTGTGTATGTATATATATATATATATATATATATATATATCATTCATTCATCTCCCGCTTTATCCTCTATTAGGGTCGCGGTGGGGTTCCCCATGCCCATCCAGGAGAGAACGTTTCGGGCGCTGGGCAGATAGACCCAGGACAGGGCGCCAATCCATCGCTGGGCTATATATATACATATATGTAATGTATATGTATGTGTATGTGTTAACTAAGCTTATTGTAATCAATTTTAATTTGCAAACATACATTTAGTTGCTGAAATATTATTTAAGCCATTTATGTAAATTGCTAAGTTAAAGTTGGTTTTGCAGATATATTTATTCTGATTGCAGGTTTTTTTCTTTTCTCTCATATTTGCTTTTAATCTTTTAGCATTCTGTCTGGCTGACGTTCTTTTATTTGCAAGAACAAGATTCAAATCATTACTGTAACCCGAACACACTGTAGACAACTGTTTCACTCTGCCAACTCAACTAAATATGTGTTCAACGGTTTTGAAGGTGTGTGTGTGTGTGTGTGTGTGCGCGCGCGAGTCTGTGTGCATGTGTTGCTTTGATGGACTCAATCATATGTAAATGTCTCTTGTGTGAATATTGTGTGACTGTGTGTGCAAATGCATATGCAGTGGTTGAAGTGACAGAGCAGCTCGACGCGACGGTCTGCTCTTCCTGTTTGCATATGCGTGACAGACAGGCCATGTTCGGATTGTAATGACATTAAATATCTGCGTTACACAAGCTTTCCAGCCCACAAAGCATTTCACTTTACTAGCACAGGCTGCACGTCCACATTCTTACAGTTGTGGGAACAAATGTCCAGCGCCACAGTTCACTGATAGTTAAACATTACTGACTATTAAGCCTTGGCAAGATGTTTGTGGTCAGGTGCTGGCACAGGGCTGTTCCTACAGAGCTTTTTAAAGCCTTCTCATAACACTGACAGAAATCCAAAACTAGTTATTGGAATTTATTGGAATAGTTTGAAATACAGTCACGATAAAAATGTGTGTGCGCTAAATTAGAGCATATGTGTGTGTGTGTGTGTGTGTGTGTACATGGATAAATTAAATATCTATCCATTTATCTATATCTATATAGTGTGTGTATATGTATGTATGTATCTCAGTGTGTGTGTGCATATATATATATACACACACACACACACATATATATATATATATATATATATATATATATATATATATATACATATATATATATATATATATATATATATATATATATATATATATATATATATATATATATATATATATATGCGGTGGCTTAGTGGTAAGCACGTTCACCTCTCAGCACAAGGGATTCCCGGTTCGAATCCCCATCTGGGTGGAGTTTCCATGTTCTCCCCGTGTCTGCGTGGGTTTCCTCCGGGTTCTCCGGTTTCCTCTCACAGTCCAAAAACATGGATGAAGTCAAATGAGTTCTCCAAATTGCCCCATATAGAGTGTGTATGCATGCGTGACCAGTTTATTAACGATTTTGTTTTCAATCTACACATTTTTAATTCAAACCTTGTTTTTTTTATTATAAAATTTTTATAAACTCAATAAGGCACGAGTTTTTTGATTTATTCATAATTATCATAATGCACATCCTCTTGTACCTTATTGCTTATTTACATTCAAAGTTTACATTACATTTACATTTATTATTATTTATTATTTGCATTTATAGTTTAAAGGCTTTTAACTCTAAAAGGCTTTAAACTCTAAAGCTGCTTTGTGAAAATGTACTGTTGTCAAAAGCGCTCTATAAATAAATTACTTGAACTTGACCTTTAACATTTCGTTAAAGTTCAGACGCTTTAATTCAAAGCGACTTACAAATGAGAACACCACAAGTCAGTAGTTAAAGAAGAACCAGCCACACTGTAGAATTATCAAACCTGATTGTTATTTGATCCTGCACCCCCCCCCCTCCCCCCTTTTATATATTTTTAAATTATTATTATTATTTTTTTTTTCTACAACAGGTGTTGGTTACAAAGATGCATCTTGAGTAGTTTCTCAAAAATGCCTAGTGACTGTTTTACGGACAGAGTTGGGTAGATGGTTCCACCATTTTGCAGTGTGTAGTAGCTCAGTGGTTAGGGTGTTGGGCTATCAATCTGAAGGTTGGTGGTTCAAATCCCACTGAAGTTACCAATGTGGGTCCTTGAGCAAGACCCTTAACCCTCATTGCTCCAGGGATGTTGTGATTAACCCTGTGCTCACCTTGTAAGTCGCTTTGGATAAAAGCGTCCAATAAATGACAAAATGTAAATGTAATGTAATGCAGTGGTGAATGCCACGGAGTGAGAATTAGATCCTCTGTGACCAGGTGACAATCATCACCGGATCGAAGTGAACGAGCCGGAGTGCATTTAGAAAAGACGTTCAGTGCAGGTAAGAGGGGGCAGATCCAGAAATGGTCCTGTAGTCCAGAGTCAGAATCATTTATTAATATCGGACTCATTTTTCAGGTTTTGATGTAGTTTTTGGGGTAAACATGCAGTCATGGAGGCCAGTCATTGCTGGTTCCTCCATCACATCGCCTTTTATCCTGAATCCTGTGGTAGAAGCCGACACGGCGCAATTTCAATCATTTCACAATTTTCCAGCAATCATAGCGTTAACTCCCCCGTTATTTAAAACAATCAGAGCTCTGCACCGGAGTTAATCACTGCTTACATGACATCAGTCAGGGTTATTCATTCTGTTCCAATTAATCATGCCATTTATCTGCATTGTCTGAGGCCTCTGCCAACCCGATTCTTCTGCGGTGACAACTCACATTGTGGAGTTTTGTCATGTTTGCCGGCAAACGGAGGGCAAATTGTTTGTGATCCCAAATTGACCGTATATGTGCGATTTGGTGAGCAGCGTGCTGATCTTTGATGGTGTTAATTCAGCACCATCTGCTTTTGGTCCGGGGTTGTTCAGCTCACTCGCTTATAAACTAAGTGGAGGCTGTTACACTTCCCGTAATGTTCCACTTTCTCGGCTTTATGTCGTGGAGCCGGCTAGGACTCAATCAGGCCACTGGTGCTCCCTGGATATTACACACTCCATGAGTGCCAGTTATGGGTTGAGGAGCTTGGTGTGCTGTACTGTCACCGCAGATAAGGGCCTGTCTCAGACACAGACGAGCTCCGGCTGCCGGAACCCTCCGAGTTCCACTCACATGGCAAAAAGTAACACATTAATAGCTTTAAAAATCCACCGCTCTGACGGACTGCGGCAGATCGGCGTGGTGCTAATTATCTAATTACTCCGGCTAAAATGAGACCGTGGCCGTGTTTGTTTAAAATGAATTAGCGCAGCTGCTCCTGCCACGAGCGGCTAACGTGAAAGCTGCGAGTTTAAGGGCTGCTCGTGTTTAATATCTAATCAGGAGGAAGCAAAAAGCCTGCTGAGAACCGCCGAGATGCCAAGAGAACTCCAGAGCAGGCCGCAATGTTTTCGCCTGTCACACCTGACACACGGCAGTCGCACTCGCACAAACACAATTTACCACACCGCCTGTCTGTCACACTGTGCTACACAACAAGCACGCACAGCCACGTATAGCACAGCAGGAAGACTCCCAGAAGGCACAGGCACTCTCAGAATCTATTTTAACTGCATTGAGCAACGTTCAGGCGGCACGGTGGCTTAGTGGTTAGCATGTTCTCTCAGCGCTAGGGATTCCCGGTTCGAATCCCAATCTGGGTGGAGTTTCCATGTTCTCGCTGTGTCCGCGTGGGTTTCCTCCGGGTTCTCCGGTTTCCTCCCACAGTCCAAAAACATGGATCAGGGTCAATTGAATTCTCCAAATTGCCCCATATAGAGTGTGTCTGTGTGAGTGAGTGTGTACCCAGCGATAGATTGGTGCCCTGTCCTGGGTGTATCTGCCCAGCGCCCGAAACGTTCTCCCCTGGGTGGGCATGGAGACCCTAGTAGAGGATGAAACAGATAATGGATGGATGGATGAGCAACGTTCAGGCGGCACGGTGGCTTAGTGGTTAGCATGTTCTCCTCTCAGCGCTAGGGATTCCTGATTCTAATCCCAATCTGGGTGGAGTTTCCATGTTCTCCCTGTGTCCGTGTGGGTTTCCTCCGGGTTCTCCGGTTTCCTCCCAGTCCAAAAACATGGATCAAGGTCAATTGAATTCTCCAAATTGCCCCATATAGAGTGTGTCTGTGTGAGTGAGTGTGTGCCCAGTGATAGATTGGTGCCCTGTCCTGGGTGTATCTGCCCAGCGCCCAAAACGTTCTCCTCTGGATGGGCATGGGGAACCCCCCCGCGCCCCTAGTAAAGGATAAAGTGGAAGATAATGGATGCGCAACGTTCTAACTAAATTGTAAACAATCTGGTCTTCCACAACGTAATCTTGTCTATTTTACGAAATGAAGGTTGATCGCTGAGTAACGTGATACTGTTTGTATTAATCAGTATTTAAATTTATGGAATATAATTTACAATATCCTATTGTATATCACGCATTAATATGAATGTGAAGCACTCAGAAGTGTGCATTATTTTTGATGTCACAGCTGGACAAATGGCTCAACCAATCAGATTTAAGAACTGGACCTACCCGTTTTATAATAAAGGCTGATTTTTAAACCACAAACCTATGACTGCCCGCCCCATAGGACGAAATAAACACAAGTGTAACTTTAGTTCCGGCTAGCAGCATAATACGTAATTTTCTTATCACCCTGTCGCCATGACGATGCTGAGGCGCTTTCAGGATTAATGAACTGTAATGTTTTTAATCGTTGCAAAAACGATTAATCGTCTCCTTCCTACACATGACCTTGACCGTTCTGTTGCTTTTTGTACAGCGATTCATCTTAAGTCATTCATTTAGCAAACCACAGAAGATAAAGGTTTAGTTAATTAATCACTTATTTGGTTTTACGAGCACAGATCGTTCTCTTAAGTGCATATAAACATACAGTTTAAAGGAAAGCCTCAGAAGGTTCTGTGTGCTGACCGAATTACAGAGCATCACCATGATCTGCCGTGCCAATAGGTGATGAACGCTAATCAAATCCAGTTCTTTAGTCAAATTCCATCCATTCATTATCTTCCGCTTTATCCTCTATTAGGGTCGCGGGGGGGGGTTCCCCATGCCCATCCAGGGGAGAACGTCTCGGGCGCTGGGCAGATACACCCAGGATAGGGCGCCAATCTATCGCTGGGCACACACTCACTAACACAGACACACTCTATATGGGGCAATTTGGGGAATTCAACTGACTTGATCCATGTTTTTGGACTGTGGGAGGAAACCGGAGATCCCAGAGGAAACCCACGCGGACATGGGGAGAACATGAAAACTCCACCCAGATTGGGATTTGAACTGGGTATCCCTAGTGCTGAGAGGAGAACATGCTAACCACTAAACCACCATGCCACCCTTTTAGTTAAATTAACAAGCGGAATTTATTTTGAAGTATAAGGACAGGATAGTCACATGGCATTCAGCTGACTCATCATTAGGAAAGGGTGTGGTGCTGAAATGATGCTGTTCCATGGAGCCTTCTCATCTAAGTACCCTGCAGTATCTACCCCTTTTCAGTTCTGCTGCTTTACTCAGTGATGCCGGAGTCACATGGTGCACTGTGTCAATCAAACTCTGGTTATTAATTAAATTCTGAGCTTCATTAGCTCTAACTGCTTTTCTTGTTTGTTTCTTTTGAGGTGTTGCTAATTTTCTGAAGGTGTCATCAGCTCTTCATCCATGGCTCTGCCGGTACACTGCGGCTACGACAATTACTGGATGGAACCTGGATTTTTATTAGGCTGGCAGTCCTGCAGAACGTCCTCAATGGACTTATCCAATTGCTAAACATGGTCACATGATCACTGCACAATCTGTACATGGCTGTCCTACACTGTTGATGCTGCCCGGCCGCTCAAGGAGGATGAGTCCCCCACTGAATCTTGGTCCTCCCAAGATTTCTTCCTTAAAATAACAACATAACAGAAGTTTTGACTTGCCACTGTCGCATCGGCTTGCTCTTTAGAGGTTCAGGCTCATAACACAGTAAAGCTATGTGCTATTGTAAAAAGCAATACATCAATAAACTACTTAAACTTGAGCACAGTGTGTAGACTCGGCCTTGAGCATGTGTCAAAAGGGACAGTTTCAAAGTGTTCCCCGATAATATCCACTGATTAGTGACGCACTAGAACACCGAGAGTATTAAAAGGAACATCCTGTACTACTGGCACAGCTCCACAGGTCAACATGTGCAGACTCACCGTCTCGTTTCCAAACACGATGTCCACGTAGGGCATGACCTTCATTAGGGATTCCTTAAAGGCCTGGCAGATGAAGGGGGCAGAGAGGTTCAGGCAGAATATCTTGTCGTGGTCCGAGGCATGCTTTGCCACCTTCAGGATCGACTCCAGAGACACGGTGAGGAAGAACCCCTGCGAGAGGATGAGAGCAGAGACTTCAGGCCATCACTTCGCGAAGCCGGTTTTGAAAAATCAATCACGATATAAACACATCACATCCCATCCATTCTCCCACCCAGGAAGACGGACAGAAACGCTCGCATTAAAGGTAAACACAGCGCCTGGGTATCGTTTTCAAAAATGATGAGCGCGGTTTAATCTGAGCAGCAGACTAAGTGAGATGCCAGGCTCATTTTTGTCCTTATCACTCAGTCTGCATGAAGGATGATAAGGATGAAAGTGATCCTGGCACCTCCGGATCGCGCCGAGAATGAGAATTACAAGGAATCAAAGGAGGAAGAAATTGCCACATCTTGATTTGAAAGCAGTAAACATGGCTTAGTTTGATATAACGCGCTGCGTGATGAGGCACAAATAGGATTAGAGATGGAGCGGATAAGAATGAATGATGACTAAACGAGTTCATAATTACAGCCGCACTTCCATCAGAGATCACGGGGAGGTCACCGGGGCAATCCGATGTAACGCAGGGCACCTTCATCAGGCATCTAACGCATGGAAAACCTCAAGCTCACGCTGGCTCTCTATGAACCCAACAGCAGAAGCTTATCATTTCATTAGCTTCTGCCAAATCCTATACTAGAGACTAGGGTCATGGGGGGGGGGGGGGGTGTCCATCCGAGGAGAACGTTTTGAGCACTGGACAGATACACCCAGGACACATGCAAACTATGTAGGAGCAATTTAGAACAGCCAGTTCACCTTGAATCCATGTGTTGGGACCGTAGGAGGAAATCGGAGAACCCGGAGGAAACCCACGCACACACTGGGAGAACATAGAAACTCCCAGGACAGGGCGCCAATCCATCACTGACAGACAAACTATATAGGGGCAATTTAGAGTAGCCAATTCACTTTGAATCCATGTGTTTGGACTGTGGGAGGAAAGCCACACGGACACAGAGAGAACATGGAAACACCCAGGACAGGGCACCAATCCATCGCTGACAGACAAACTATTTAGGGGTAGTTTAGAGTAGCCAATTCACCTTAAAGGTTTTTGGACTGTGGGAAGAAAACGGAGAACCCGGAGGAAACCCACGCCGACACAGGGAGAACTTGCAAACTCCATTCAGATTGGGATTCAATCCTGGATCCCCAGTGCTGAGTGGGGAACATGCTAAACCACGCCACTGTGTCAGCAATGGCAGAATCTTAATTGGTGCTAATCACTATGCTATGTGTTGCCCAACATCAATACCATTATCATATTTACAAAACTACAGGGTGGCTTAGTGGTTAGCACGTTCTCCTCTCAGCGCTAGGGATTCCCGGTTCGAATCCCAATCTAGGTGGAGTTTCCATGTTCTCCCCGTGTCCAAGTTTCCTCCCACAGTCCAAAAACATGGATCAAGGTCAATTGAATTCTCCAAATTGCCCCATATAGAGTGTATCTGTGTGAGGTAGTGTGTGTCCAGTGATAAATTGGCACCCTGTCCTGGGTGTATCAACCCAGCGCCCGAAACGTTCTCCCCTGGATGGGCATGGGGAACCCCCCCCCCCCCTAATAGACCCTAATAGAGGATAAAGCAGAAAATAATGGATGGATGGACAAAACTACACAACACAGTCATGTACTGTATTTTTCTGTATTATAATCACTACTTACATTACATTTACATTACATTTGTACATTACATTTACATTCAGCAGACGCTTTTATCCAAAGCGACTTACAAGGTGAGCACAGGGTTAATCACAACATCCCTGGAGCAATGAGGGTTAAGGGCCTTGCTCAAGGACCCACACTGGTAACTTCAGTGGACCTGGGATTTGAACCCCCAACCTTCAGATTGACAGCCTAATGCCCTGACCACTGAGCTACCGTGCCTTTATACTTCAGATAAAGCCTCTACCCTGCCGTCATCATCTTTACTAATTACAGTCGATTGTCCAATTGGCTACTGGCGTTCTACCATGTGTGACTGTTCAATAGCCCCAAAGTCTTTTTTAATGGATATCTGATATAAGCTGCACACACCGGATTCATTTCCTCATCAGGAGACGACAGAGAAGCGAGTGTAAACATAAGAAACCAGAGCCTTTGTACAAAGAGTTGTACTTTACCCTAAAACGCCATTCTAATGAGTGAAACTCCACGACCTCTATAGTCTGGCACACAGGTTCACACTGTATCAGGAGAGCATTCGAGCAGAATGGAGTTAATACAAACACAGACCATTTCCCTTCTCCGTTGCGTGGCTCGAAAACGGCATCGGAGAGCAAAGCGCTGGCCGCTCTCCAGCCCTGGCTCTGGTAGGAGGGAGCTGAGATGGGAATAAAAAAAACATCGCGCGCATTTGATGAAGTGGAAAACAAAGGTCTGGTCTGGACTCTTTTTACTGCGAAACAAGAGAGCCCAGCGAGGGCATTGTGAGAATGAATACGGAGCAGGTAAGGAAACACCTCCACGTTTAAAGCTGAAACCCAACACCGTGCTCGTACCTTTGATACAGTTCATCTTGCACTGGGAATAATTCAGAGTCACCGTATAGGAGAGCGCGAACACAATAGGGTGAGTGAGAGAAAAAGCAAAGGGTACACGACGGCGCAACCGGAGCTTTCACACAGACTAGCACGGGTGTGCCGAGAACATTCCATTAAAACAGATGAAGCTTTTGTGGCTGCGAGTGGAAAAGAGGAGAGAAGTGACCTTCGTGTGTTTAGTGTGGCTGTGTCAGCTTTTACACTCTTCACCAGTAGAATAAAAAAAAACAAAAAAACACACACACACACACCATGCCGTCTGGCTGCGGAGCCATTTACAGGCCGAGAGCTGTACGAGTGATGTGGGCGAACATTATGTGAAATATCTATAGTGTTAGTCATAACAAAATGCCCTCGTTTTCTGCCTCGGTCTGTAATATAAAGCACGCTCCTGAAAAGTTCCACCGAGCCGTCAGGGAAATTTATGGGCCCTGATACCTTTAATGCAACATCGAAATATCCTTTGGCAAAGGAAACGGGATGAGTTTTACAAGGGCTCCAAACGCGGAGACGAATATATGGCTCTTCGGTCTCCGTCATCATTTAAAAGCCATCTGTTTTACAGATCAGCTATGGACTTTCAAACATACCGGACCAGTCAAAAGTTTGGACACACCTCCGTTTTGGCTCCATTATCTTCCGCTTTATTCTCTATTAGGGTCGCGGGTGGGGTGGGGGTGGGGGGTTCCCCCATGCCCATCCAGGGGAGAACGTCTCGGGCGCTTGGCAGATACACCCAGGACAGGGCGCCAATCTATCACTGGATACACTTACTCAGACACGCACACTAACACACTCTATATGGGGCAATTTAGAGCATTTATTTGACCTTGAATCCATGTTTTTGGACTGTGGGAGGAAACCGGAAAACCCAGAAGAAACCCCCCATGGACATGAGGAGAACATGGAAACTTCACCCAGACTGGATCCCCAGCACTGAGAGGAGAACATGCTAACCACTAAGCCACCCAGACATAATACACATACACACACCTCTTAACATTATACACTACGATTCTACTACAACTATAACTACTGTATATGTGTGTGTGTGTGTGTATGTGTGTGTGTGTGTATGTGTGTGTGTAAGTGTGTTTATATGTGTGTGTGTATGTGTGTTTATGTGTGTGAGTGTGTATTACTCATCGTTAGCACACCTAAGACTGCGATGTGCGAGTGTCAGGCAGGAGAAATAACCCCTTCAATTACTGTGACTTTAATGATGGGCTGCTTGAAGTTGGAGAGGTGGGCAGAAGGAGGCTTATTTGATAGATCACTGCTCGTCCTGTCTGATTCAGACTCACTCACATGCTGGTGAAGAGGAAGTGTGCAGGAAGTTCAGAGTCACTGCTCGACTTCAGAACTGAACTACAGTAACTTTCAAATTGTTAGCCAAGCCACCCGGCAAACACTCCAGAGTTCTCTAAAGCAGAGTTAAAAAGAAAACTCAAAACATGACACATACAGTAACTAGCACTGGACTGGGGTATTGGGATATATATATCCCAATACCCCAATCCCAGCACGGTGGCTTAGTGGTTAGCATGTTCTCCTCTCAGTGCTGAGGATTCCAGGTGGAGTTTCCATGTTCTCCCTCCAAGTCCGTGTTGGTCTCCTTCTTCTCTGGTTCTCTGGTTTCCTCCCACAGTCCGAAAACATGAAACATGAAACATGAATAATTTCTCTAAATTGCCCCAATTCACAGTGTGTATGTGTGTGTGCCCAACGATAGATAGAACCAAAAGGTTCTCCCTTGGATGGGCATGGGGAACCCACACGACCCTAATAGGGGATTAAGCTGAAGGGGAGGGGGAAAATATATATATATACACATAGATAGATACAATTAGCAACCTCAATTGTTGAGGTTGCTAATTGTATCTAGGCAGGTGTTACCATTTACCTGACCTGCGCCCTGAGCCTGCCTCCTGTCTACAAACACCGCCCATCACACCCTCGCACCACATTTACTTTACGTGTTATTGGTCGCTTCTTGGTGGTTTCGGTGGTATTTCTTTTAGAAAAATAAGCTTTTGATTAAACAACATGCGCCGTTGAAACAGCAATCTGCCAAAGTCAGAGTGCACCAGGCTCTTAAAGGAAACGCTAAGTATATTTATGTCATGCGACATCTGAAACACACCCATGAATAACGTTGCCATGAAAGCAAAGGCACAGTGACACACTTTAAAACAAGCTTGTGGTCAGAAGTGTGCAATTACTGTGAATAACGTCACAATTGGCTCAGCCAATCAGATAAAGGACCTAAACTACCCATTTTATACTGTATTACACCAGAGTTCCAACTAAACTGTAGATTAACATGAGAGCAATAACAAGAAGCAACATTATTTATTATTCAGTGGGAGAATAAACACAGAATTACGAGACTCAGGGCTGAGGTTTTATTAGTTTGGGTTTGACATGAATAATTAACGCTAATGAATCTTGGCAATTAAGTTATGGGGCGGTATTTAAGTGGAACATTCCCCTAAAATGAATCAAGAGGAACTTAATACTGCAGGACATTATGATATATGATGAACGGTAGTTTACAAAATCCAATTTTTTCCTGGCAGCAGGCTCTTAAAGTGAATAGCAAGTGACATGTTGATTGGTTTACTGCACATGACGCCCAAAACACATCCATGAATCACGTCACGATAGGAAAGACACGCCCAAAACCAAGCTGCGGGGTACGCAGTAGTGAACTCAATAAACACAGCTTCATATAGGTTATAAAGGGGGCGGCACGGTGGCTTAGTGGTTAGCATGTTCTCCTCTCTGCACTACGGATTCACGGTTCGAACCCCAATCTGGGTGGAGTTTCCATGTTCTCCCCGTGTCCGCATGGGTTTCCTCCGGGTTCTCCGGTTTCCTCCCACAGCCCAAAAACATGGATCAAGTCAATTGAGTTCTCCAAATTGCCCCATATAGAGTGTGTCTGTGTGAGTGAATGTGTCCCCAGTGATAGATTGGCACCCTGTCCTGGGTGTATCTGCCCAGCGCCCGAGACGTTCGCCCAGCGTTCTCCCCTGGATGGGCATGGGGACCCCCCCCGCGACCCTAATAGAGGATAAAGTGGAAGATAATGGATGGATGGATGGATGTAAAGTGTATATAAACCTTTGCAGAGTCCCATTTTGAAGTAGATCTGATGAGGAAAAAGGATCTTGTTCTTTAAGAGGAGTGCAGGAGCAGGAGGGAAGGCCAGAAAACAAAGGCTTGTTAGTTACAGAGTCAAATAAGGCTGCATGGCGACCGGGACAGTCATAAACACATTCGAAGTCAATTTAAACAAAGGGCCTCACTGGCTAAGCACTTAGTCTGACTCTTATGGTGCAATAAAAGATAATCTCTGTAGTTGTAGCTCACATTGGAGAGGAAAACCTTACTTAAATGGGTTAGGCTACTAGGGCGGCACGGTGGCTTAGTGGTTAGCACGTCGCCTCTCAGCGCTGGGGATTCAGGTTCAAATCCCAATCTGGGTGGAGTTTTCATGTTCTCCCCGTGTCCACGTGGGTTTCCTCCGGGTTTTCCAGTTTTCTTCCACAGTCCAAAAACATGGATCAAAGTCAATTGAATTCTCCAAATTGCCCCATATAGAGTGTGTTTGTGTGAGTATGTGATTGGCGTCCTGTCCTGGGTGTATCTGCCCAGCACCCGAAATGTTCTCCGATGGAAGGGCATGAAGAACCCCCCCACGACCCTAGTAGAGGATAAAGGGGAAGATAATGGATGGATGGACAACTGCTATAATGTGATAAACATTGTGTGAACAGATTGCGGTTTCAGTATCTCAATAAAAGGCAGGATTTTCTTTTGGATTTATTTGTAACTTAAAAGATTAAATGTAAAAGAAATCTTGAACATTGGGTCGTATGTAATCATATCTGATCTCTGATTTACACCCCTAGTCGCCCTAGTAGTACCTATGTATACACCACAACCCTAAATATATATTCATTCATTATCTTCCGCGGGCTGCACGGTGGCTTAGTGGTTTGCACATTCGCCTCTCAGCACCAGGGGTTTGAATCCCAATCTGGGTGGAGTTTCCATGTTCTCCCCGTGTCCACGTGGGTTTCCTCTGGGTTCTCCGGTTAATTGAATTGTCTAAAGTGCCCCATATAGAGTGTGTGTGAGTGAGTGTGTGCCCAGTTATAGATTGGCGCCCTGTCCTGGGTGTATCTGCCCAGCGCCAGAAACGTTCTCCCCTGGATGGGCATGGGGAACCCCCCCACGACCCTAGTAGAGGAAAAAGCTGAAGATAATGGATGGATGGGTTACCTTCTGCTTAATCCTCTACTAGGGTCTTGGGAGAACGTTTCGGGCGCAGGGCAGATCCACCCAGGACAGGGTGCCCATCCATCGCTGGGCACACACACAAACACACTGTATATGGGGCAATATCGAGTATTTAATTAACCTTAGATTATGTATTTTGACTGTGGGAGGAAACCAGAGAATCCGAAGGAGACCCACATGGACATGGGGAGAACATGGAAACTCCACCAAGATTGGGATTTGAAACTGAATCTCCTGAAGATAATGGATGGATGGATGGATGGATGGATGGGAGGGTTAGGCTACTAGAGAACCAATCCGTAGTGTATTCGTAAGTCACATTCGAACTGTTGCTCTTTCTCTGTGTGGAGGCCTCATGCCTGCACAGCGTTAGCGTCTTAAAACCTGACTAAATATGAGAAATCACTTCTCCGGCTCATGCACACGCAGACTTTCCGTTTGGTGGCCATCTGCTTCGGGTTAGTCCGCTTCTTCAAAGGCCCGTGTTTAGCCTTCCCTCGCTCGAGTTAAACAGCCTTCACTCATGCGCTGACAGGTTTTTCCTGGTCCGAGGTTCTCTGTCGTGACCCGGGCCGAGCCGTGTAGACGAGCCGCACTCTCACCCTTAAAGGCGGCCTTTATCTGGTGCGCTGTGCTGCCGGAGGGATCGATACCCGCTGCTCTTGGCTGATTGCACTGACCCGACACCTGCCTATTGTACCGGAGCGCTTTAAAGCAGTGATGCACTGTGGAAGTCTCTGGCTCGCTGGCTCTGAGCGGGTGATTGCCATCGACAAACAGAAACACATCGCTTTGGAGAGGCCCATCGCTCGGAGCGAGTCAATCGGCTGCGATAATCCACAGATAGGTGGCAGTTAAGTGGGCCACGCCATGCTAACATGGCTGGAAGCCTACTTTTATAGAGCGATGAGGTAAAAGAACACTTTAGCACATACAAAGGAGAACGTGACCACTTTTTGGGGCTGGAGTTTCCATTTGGTTTCATTTAGCGCGAGTCAATTAAACCAATAAAACAGATGATAAATCCATTTTAATAGAGAGGACCAGCAGGATTCAGCATACCAAAGGCTAGAGGGATGTGTTTGATGTTCCGAGCTCCTCACAGTCCATGCAGCATCTGGTTCCTCTTTTCCCATCTACAGAAACATGTTCTACTGAGTCTTATCTAGTGCCATTCAGCTTAATGGCCAAGTGAAAGCACGAGGTTTGCCAAGGCTTTTAAGACGTCTGTCCTTCTCCAAACCTCAGACCTTAGACAATCAAAGCCCCAGGCCTCTTCAAATGGACCTATCAGAATAAATGCCAACGTGTGCAGCCGATTATCCAACTGTCCCGGTATCTAAAACAAACATCCGCACATTACAGACTTCATTTATGCAACATTATAAAGTCTATAAAGGAAAAAAGCATTAAGGATGATAAGACGTTCTGGATATCTGATCTATTCATCGCTTCTAAACAACAAAGTGATGCTTTGTGTAATGTTTCCATTGTTGGTTAACATTGTCGCCTCTCAGCACTGGGGATACAGGTTTGAAGCCCAATTTGAGAAAAACAAACCATTAATTGGGTTTTCATTGGTTTCTGGGTTCAATGACATCTACATAATACCTACATCTACTTAATTACTGTGCTTTATCAGCTCTAACTGCTTTTCTTGTTTGTTTCTTTTGAGGTATTGCTAATTTCCTGGAGGTAATTTCCTCAGATCTTCATCCATGGCTCTGCCGAAGCACTGTGAACCTGGAACCTGGATTTTTATTGGACTGGCAGTCCTGCAGGACGCCCTCAATGGACTTATATAGTTTTCCACTCATTACATATGGTCACCTGATCATCACACAATCTGTACATTGGTGTTCTACACTGTTGATGCTGCCGGGCCGCTCAAGGAGAATGAGTCCCCCACTGATTCTTGGTTCTCCCAAGATTTCTTCCTTAAAATAACAACATAAAAGGGAGTTTTTTCTTGCCACTGTCACTTCAGCTTGCTCTTTGGGGGTTTAAAGGCTTATAACTCTGTAAAGCTGCTTTGTGACAATGTACTGTTGTAAGCGCTATATAAATAAATTACTTGAACTTATGCTCTAGTTTCTTCCCACAGTCGAAAAACATGGGAATTGGCTGCTCTAAATTGTCCCTATATATATGTGTGTGTGTGAGGGAGAGAGTATTGGGGTCCTGTCCTGGGTGTATCTGCCCAGCGCCTTAAACGTTCTCCTCTGGATGGGCATGGGAACACCCCCCCCCCCAATAACTGATGGATGGAGAGTTTCTATTGAAACCTGTGAAAAATTTTACCATGTGTTTAATGCACTCAAATGATTGTCATTAACAATTGTTTATGACATACTAACTAATTAATGACATACTAACTGTGGCCCATATTTAAAGGTGAATGTGGTTTGGAACAGAGCCAGGTTTCCTCATAAAAAGCTCTGGAATTTCAGTTTATTATACAGAATTCAAACCAATCACATGCTGCTTATAAAAAAAACTTATAGCATATTCATTTTTTCCTACTTTTACAGCATGTATTGTTTTTTAAACATACAATTTTATGAATCAAAACCAAAGCATGATTCCATTTAAATGTGTTAATATAATCTCAGATTTTCTAAATTTGCCAGGTTGTAAACGACGCAGTCACGTATGCAGGCTATTTTTATGTGGGTGTTAATAGATGGAGGACTGCTGGAGTCATATATCAATAACAAAGCAAAATCTGCTCACCCTCAGTGATCGAGCTGTCATAGAAGTGAAAATAGCTACACCCTTGAAACGTCCATATCCAGTTTCCGGGCTCAGAGAGAAAAAAACTAAACCAGATTTCCAGAGAAGTTTTAAAAATCTAATCAAACTTAAATCTAATTCCTACATTATTTTTTAAACTGTTTTTTTTTTTAACAGGAACCAAAGGACAAAGTTAAGATATATATTCATCCATCCATTATCTTCCACTTTATCCTCTACTAGGGTTGCGGGGGGGTCCCCATGCCCATCCAGGGGAGAATGTTTCGGGTGCTGGACAGATACACCCAGAACAGGACGCCAATCTATCACTCACACAAACACACACAACCTATATGAGGCAATTTAGAGCATTCAATTTACCTTGAATCCATGTTTTTGGACTGTGGGAGGAAACGGGAGAACCCGGAGGAAAACCACACGGACATGGGGAGAACATGGAAACTCCCAGGACAAGGCGCTAATCTATTGCCGGTCATAGACTCTCCCTCTCTCTTATACACACACACACAAACATATTATAAAGGGGCAACTTGGAGCATTCAAGTTACCTTGAATCCATGTTTTTGGACTGTGGGAAGAAACTGTAGAACCCGGCAGAAATCCACGCATAGATGGAAGAACATGGAACCACCCAGGACAAGGCACTAATCCATCTCTGGTCACACAATTTCTAATTCTCGCTCTCTCACTCTCACACACAAACACACACCAAATGGGGCAATTTAGAGCAGCTAATTTACCTTGAATCCATGTTTTTGGACTCTGGCAGGAAACCGGAGAACCCAGAGGAAACCCACATGGACACAGGGAGAACATGGAAACTCCACCCAGATTGGGATTCGAACCTGGAACCCCAGCACTGAGAGTTCAAGTTCAAGTAATTTATTCATAGAGTACTTTTTACAACAGTACATTGTCACAAAGCAGCTGTACAGTGTTAAAAGCCTTTAAAACCCCAAACCCCCGGTTATGTTGTTATTTTAAGGAAGAAACCTTGGAAGCCCCAAGACTCAGTGGGGGACTCATACCCCTTGAGCGGCCGGGCAGAATCAACAGTGTAGGACACTAATGTACAGATAGTGTGATGATCAGGTGACCATATTTAACAAATGGAAAAACTCTAACAACTGGAAAACTATATCTAAGTCCATTAAGGGCATCCTGCAGGACCGTCAATCCAATTAATATCCAGGTTCCGTCCAGTAATCGTCGTATCCGCAGTGCTTCATCAGAGCCATGGATGAAGATCTGACTACACCTCATGGAAACCGGCCACGTCTCAAAAGATGAGATGTGGGACAGTATTATTTTTTTAAATGTATTAAGTTTTCTAAAAATACAGGTGGATGCAGGCACAAGGAGAACATGGAAACACCCAGGACAAGTTGAGCACCCATTGCTGGGCACACACTATCTCTCTCTCTCTCTCACACACACAATATATATATAGGGGCAATTTCGAGCACCCAATTCACCTCGAATCCATGTTGTTGGAGTACACCCACAAAGACACGGGGAGAACATGGAAACCCTTGACAAATCTGCTATCCTCTGCCAAAATGTTAGCTCTTCATGTCACTGTCTCCAGGCACAAACCCCACATACACCACATCCATGATAAACGATGAGGTCCTCGACAGCGCTGCCATTAAAAAAACTGTAAACAGGGTCCGTGATTACGGGTTTACACCCCGGGTCATATAGATTTTTCTAAAAAAAGGAAATGGTTTAATGCTGGAGCTCAGCACACACAGGTAGAGCACATCTCATCTACTAAATGACTTAAGTACCAGCCTCCAGAGAGAAGGAGACCATTATGTTCATCTCTAACAGCCATAAAGGGAGAAGATGAAAAATCTATTTTTCAGCGGCGCTGACATACTTCTCATATTCGAAAAACGACTGGGTAAAGAAATTAGACGATTGAAAAATATATGATCAGCAATTTAGGGATAACGGTTATAAATAAATAATCAGGACTTCCATTAGGCCGACATGTGCTCGGAGGGTGACACGTCTCGCTGCTGTGACACACACACACACACACACACGGAATGTCCATTAAGAAGAACCATCCGTCCTTCCCGCACTACCCCGGTACTTCAGGTGAAGTGTGTTATTCTGGAGCTCGGGGCAGACGGGCCCACAGCGCTCATTTACAGAAGGTCGTAATTACGCAGACACAGCGGCACATTAACCCGTGAAGAAGTTAAGAGCAGGAGGACCCCGAACCCGGAGCCCAAACCCTATCGGGAGGTTGAGCGTGATGGGTATCACCGAGTTAACTGCTGTAATTAGAAGCGCTGGATTCCTTCACAGTCAGAGAGATCAATGGCTTATGCTGACGCCTTCATCCAACGTTGTACAAAAGGCAGATAAAAGTAAAGGTTAGAGGAGAGAAGCAGACAGGTATTTATAAAGGGTTTAAAGCAGATCTAATGTTCCGAGAACCAAATCCTTGGAATGCGGTGTTAATCTATATACACTAACTCGCCACATTCCCAGATTCTTTACTGGCGGAACAGAACGGGGGGTATTTCAGGCTTATGATTTACAACACACATTACCTTATACATGTTAACACTAACACAGTATTATATTTTATATCCACATAATGATCATTTCCACGCTTAGGATGGACCACTTAATGCCACATCTTACAAAAGCATTTTCGGGTATTAAATTATAATCCAAGTTTTAATCATTAGTTCAGAGAAGGCGTTTTATCAGGGCTTAGTAACCAGTGTGAAGGGAAAAAAGAGAATCCAGGTTTGAATCTTGATCTGGCTGGAGTTTCCATGTTCTCCCTGTATCCATAAGAGATTTCTCTGGGTTCTCCGGTTTGCCGAGGAGCCCCTCTCCTAGGTCTGGCTCCAGGGTTGGGCCTCGGGAATCCCTTTCAATCCATTCATCCATTATCTTCCGCTTTATCCTCTACTAGGGTCGCGGGGGGGTTCCCCATGCCCATCCAAGTGATAACGTTTCGGGTGCTGGGCAGATACACCCAGGACAGGGCGCCAATCACTGTGTCGCTGGACACACTCACACACACAAAAACACTCTCTATATGGGGCAATTTAGAGAATTCAATTGACCTTGATCCATGTTTTTGGACTGTGGGAGGAAACCGGAGAACCCGGAGGAAACCACACAGACATGGGGAGAACATGGACAATTGCCATTGAAAACACAGCTCCTAGGGTCCCGCGGACATGCAAACCCCTCCTTCATGATAAGATGTTAATCCAACTACAGGCAAAGTAGAGGTGAACCACAATGAAGTGAGAACACAAGGGCATCCCTGTTCATGACACCTGGGAGCAATTGGAGTTCAGTGCCTTTCCCAAGGGCACTTCAGCTGAAGGAACTTGGTGGGACTAGGGATCAAACTGGGGACCTTCAGGTCACAAGGCTGGATTCTTAAGCCTACAACTACCCCACACCACAATTTCCATATATAGGGTCGCTCAGGCCCGCAAACCCTTCCATCTTGATAAGGTGTTGATTCAAGGAGATATGCACAAAGTGGTGGGCAGCCCTGTATATGGCAATTGGGGTTAGGTGTCACAAGGCTGGATTCTTAAGCCTACAACTACCCCAAACTACCCCAAACCACAATGTCCATATATAGGGTCCCTCAGGCCCACAAACCCTTCCATTTTGATAAGGTGTTGATTCAAGGAGATATGCACAAAGCGGTGGGCAGCCCTGTATATGGCAATTGGGGTTAGGTGTCACAAGGCTGGATTCCTAAGCCTACAACTACCCCAAAGTCCATATATAGGGTCCCTCAGGCCCGCAAACCCTTCCATCTTGATAAGGTGTTGATTCAAGGAGATATGCACAAAGCGGTGGGCAGCCCTGTATATGGTAATTGGGGTTAGGTGTCACAAGGCTGGATTCTTAAACCTACAACTACCCCAAACCACAATGGCCATATATAGGGTCCCGCAGGGACTAGGGATCAAACCAAAGACCTTTAGGCCTCAAGGCTGGTTCCTTAAGCCTACAACTACCCCACACCACAATGACCTTATATAGGGTTCCGCAGGGACTAGGGATCAAACCAGGGACCTTCAGGTTACAAGGCTGGTTCCTTAAGCCTACAACTACCCCACACCACAATGTCCATATATAGGGTCCCGCAGGTCCGCAAATCCCTCCATCTTGATAAGGTGTTGATCCAAGGAGATATGCACAAAGCGGTGAGCAGCCCTGTATATGGCGCCCAGGAGCAATTGGGGTTAGCTGACTTGCCCAAGGGCACTTTAGCCAGAGTACTTGTTGGCACCGGAAATCGAGTCGGGGACACAAGAATGATTCAACCTTAACCACATGCCTACAAAAGCGAGTATAACAAAGATGGCGACTGTTATCAGTCAACCCGTGGCTGCAATTACAGTTTTAATACAAAGCAAAACAAACTAAACCTGAGAAGATGAGGCTGGGATCTTCAGAATCCTAATAACTGCACCTTTTCCAAGTGTGTGTTTTCTTTCCTCCAGCTACTCCACATGACAGCGAGAATAATGTGCGAGTGATCACGAAGCTTAGCGGGGAACGCAAACACAATCAAAAGGGAGAGCGTTTTCGGTGACTTTTGACAAGACAAACATTTTTCAGCGCTCGTCGCAGCATGGGAGTGAGCCATGAGACAGATTCTTTAGCACACAATTAAGAGCCGCTAAAATATGGCAACAGCTCGCCTCCTCGTCATGCTGGTATAATTAGATTTTCACCTGCTGTTGGGACCGCGAAAAAAAAAGAAGCAAGGCTTGATGCATTGGACAAGACAAAGAGGCACCTGACGTGGCAGCTCGCGCATCCGTCCCGCGCCACAGCATGGAAGGAGTTTGAGAGGCAAATTGAAAACGCTGTTGAAGGCTCGCCTGGATGAGTCGCACAGTCTGCTTAGCACATCAGCCGAGAAACAGATGCTACTTTGGGACAACGGCGGTGTCAATATGAGAAAACACAGGCAGATGTGTGTAAACTATTAATATCGCGCCGACTCAGTGCAATGCACGGGAATGCCAGGTACTCGGAGACGACCCGGAGTAACCAGGTGCCAGCGGGAGCAACAACTGTGAGAATGTGGACTGGGGGCACGGTGGTGTAGTGGTTAGCACGTCGGTTCGGATCCCAATCTGGGTGTAATTTTTAGTAGGCGCTTTTACCCAGAGCGACTTACAAAGATCCCAAATTAGTTGGGTTCCAAACACGGGATGAGATTTAAGAGGGTTAAGGGAGCCTCAAGGAGCCACATGGGTGACTTTAGTGGACCTGGGATTTGAACCCACAACCCTCTGATTGATAGCCCAAAAACCTAACCACTGAACTACCACACTCTTTTATTTATGTTTTCCCCAGGTTCTCTGGTTTCCTCCCACACCACCATGTGAATTGGCTCTCTAAACTGCCCCTATATTGTTTGTGTGTCTGCGTGAGTGAGTGTGTGCCCAGCAATAGATTGCCGTCCTGTCCTGGGTGTATCTGCCCAGCGCCCGAAACTTTCTCTGGGTTCTCCAGTTTCCTCCCACAGTCCAAAAACATGGATTTAAGGTAAATTGGCTGCTCTAACTGACCCCATATAGTTTGTGTGTCTATGTGAGTGAGTGTGTGCCCAGTGATAGATTGGCACCCTGTCCTGGGTGTATCTGCCCAGCACCCAAAACGTTCTCCCCTGGATGAGTATGGAGAACCCCTCCACGACCCTGGAAGAGGATAAAGTGGAAATGGACACTTGCAAATGAGAACACCACAAGTTAATAGTGAACCAGCTACACTGTATAATTATTAAACCTGATCATTATCCTAACCTGCACCCCAACTTTTTTTACATTTTATTTATTATTTTATTAAATCAGGTTTTTGTGAAAAAGATGTTTCTTAAAGATGCCAAGTGAATGCCTTACAGACAGAGTTGAGAAGATTCCACCATTCTGCAGTGGTGAACAATACAGAGTGAGAATTAGCACATGGTGAGGTGGAAACACCAGGTGACATTCATCAGTAGAGTGAAGTTGGAGTGGAGTGTATTTTGGAAATATAGAGTGAAGGTAAGAGGGGGCAGATCCAGGGGGCAGATCCAGAGATTGTCCTGTAGATCAGAGTCAGTGTCTTGTACTGAATGCAGCAGCTACAGGGAGCCAATGAAGAGAGAGAGGAGTAATGGAGTTCATCTTCCGCTTTATCCTATATTTATATAGGATAAATATATAATTTTATATTCCTATATCCTTTATCTATATTTATCCTATATTAGGGTCACTTTATCCTATATTAGGGTTGGGGGGAGGGGGGGGGGTTCTCCAAGCCAAGAACATCTCGGGCGCTGGGCAGATAGACCCAGAACAGGGCGCCAATCTATCTGGGCACACACTCACTCACACAGACACAATCTATATGGGGGAATTTGGAGAACTCAATTGACTTGATCCATGTTGTTGGACTGTGGGAGGAAACCGGGGAACCCAGAGGAAACCCATGCGGACACGGGGAGAACATGGACGCTCCACCCAGATGGGGATTTGAACCAGGAATCCCTAGTGCTGAGAGGCGAACGTGCTATCCACTAAGCCACCGTGCCGCCCATGGAGTTCATTCATTTCTGTATAATTACATTACATTTGGTCATTTAGCAGACGCTTTTATCCAAAGCGACTTACAAGGTGAGCACAGGGTTAATCACAGCATCCCTGGAGCAATCAGGGTTAAGGGCCTTGCTCAAGGACCCACATTGGTAACTTCAGTGGACCTGGGATTTGAACCGCCAACCTTCAGATTGATAACCCAACACCCTAACCACTGAGCTACCACTCCCATAATTAACAACACAATGAGACTATAATGAAGAAGGGCAAAAATCTTGCTCAGGCTCTTATTTTCATCTCCATCTCTGTAGATATCATCACTTGGTTAGAAATCCTCAACGCGGTGGAGAAACACGGCGATGCCAAAGGCTACAGAAGAATCCGCCAAGACCCGAGCAGGCGACAGCCAGGGCCCTCTGGATTTAAGTGGATACATATTCTACATAAGTCTCAGCTTTTCCAAAGGAGCATTAAGCTTATTAATCCCCCGAACACACACACATACACACACACACTCTTTAAGCTTGTCAAATCCCATTCAAATGGTGCAGGAAACAAATGCGTAAACAATCCACTGCGGTGTGAAGCCTGTCAAACTCAATGCCCGACTTCAGCTGCAACCGGGGCTTAACGGGGAAACAGAAGCTGAGCCGGAGCACGTTGTGAGTTCCTGCACAGCCAGGGCTGGAAAACGTTCCACGGCAACATAAGAGGGCATGCAAAAGTGGGTCGTTAATGATTCATGGCTGCTTAAATAATCATCTGACTGCACCTGTAGAAAGAGCAACATCAACAACTGGATGCCTTAAATGTGGGAAGGGTGTCTGATAACAGCATCAGCCATTCACAAAGCAAAGCCAGTGATGCAAATCAAACACATACGCATGCACACACGGCCAGTCAATAAGCCCGACCCAAACCCAGGAACCTAAGCTCCCAGAATAAAACATACGGAGAACCGGAGTGTAATGTAGTCATGGGTCTTTCATAGAACTCTGCTCCATACACATTGCATGGTGAAATAAAGTAACTAGACTATGAAATAACACTTAAATAAAAACAAACCCCATTGGGAAGCAATCCCGTGATCGATTCCCAGCTAGATTTCAGTGTGAAGTTCTCCACATAATTCTGTTTGTATGTTCTCCACATAATTGTTTAAGTTTCTTCTATAGGATAAGGTGATATTTAATATATAATTTATAACATGGGCATTGGTTTGCGTCTCAGTGCTGAGGATCCAGGTTTGAATCCCAATCTCCCTCTGTCTGCGTGGGTTTTGTCTGGGTTCCTCCCACAGTCCAAAAACATGGATTTAAGGGGAATTTGCTGCTTCAAATTGCCCCATATACAGTCTGTGTGAGTATGTGTGTGCCCAGTGATAGATTGGCGCGCTGTCCTGGATGTATCTGCCCAGCGCCGGAAACATTCTCCATTGGATGGGCATGGGGAACCCCCCCCCCGCGACCCAAGTGGAGGATTAAGCAGAACATAACGAATGAATGAATAAATTTATAGTGTGAACATGTTCTGCGTGCGGCATGGTGGTGTAGTCTTTAGCATGTTCTCCTCAGCACTGGGGATTCAGGTTTGAATTCTGATCTGGGTGGAGTTTTCATGTGCTCCCCATGTCTGCGTGGGTTTCCTCTTCCCTTAGTGAATGCAGGGATAGACTCTAGAATTTCATGCAACCAGGATCAGTGAATAAAAATATAAGTGAAGGAAAAAAAACTGCCCTAAACTTTTATAAAGAATCACAGAGTTTAAGTTTATTTTTTAGTTTTTTGTACTTTAGGAAAATAAAGTGGTTAATGTGTTGGGCTATGAATCTGAAGGATGTGGGTTCAAATCCAAGGTCCACTGAAGTTACCAATGTACCACTGCAGAACTGATAATAAATAATCCACCACCCAAATGATACCTGTTCTGTGATATTCCTGACCAATAGAGAACAGAGAACCAACAGAACACAGATGTTCTACAGTCTGTAATTGTAAAAATACAAAGTCTATCTATATGGTAAGTGGAGGAAATAGAGGATGGAGCAAGAAGGGGGTGTGTCCAAAGTTCAGCAGGTACTGTGTGTATGCATGTTTTATATATTCATTCATTATCTCCCGCTTAATCCTCTATTAGGGTCGCGGTGGGGTTCCCCATGCCCATCCAGGGGAGAACGTCCCGGGCGCTGGGCAGACAGACCCAGGACAGGGCGCCAATCCATCACTGGGCACACACTCACTCACACAGACACACTCTATATGGGGCAATTTTGAGAATTCAATTGACTTGATCCATGTTTTTGGACTGTGGGAGGAAACCGAAAAACCCGGAGGAAACCCACGCAGACACGGGGAGAACATGGAAACTCCACCCAGATGGGGATTCGAACCGGGAATCACTAGCGCTGAGAGGCGAACGTGCTAACCACTAAGCCACCGTGTCGCATTTGTTTTATATATATATATATATATATGTGTGTGTGTGTGTGTGTATGTAGGTATATATACATATGCTATCTCACCCTGGGTCTTGACTTCAACCAAGTTGAAGTCCTGGGCAGACAGACCCAGGACAGGGCGCCAATCTATCGCTGGGCACACACTCACTCACACAGACACACTCTATATGGGGCAATTTGGAGAATTCAACTGACCTCAATCCATGTTTTTAGACTGTGGGAGGAAACCGGAAACCCAGAGGAAACTGACATGGACACGGGGAGAACATGGAAACTCCACCCAGATTGGGAATCTCCAGCGCTGAGAGGAGAACATGCTAACCACTTAGCCACCGTGCTGCCCATTTCAGAAATATTACAGACAAATAACAAACCTCTACCTTCTTGTTCTTTCCGTGTTTTAGCTTTTATTTACCTTTTGTCATTTACGGGTCGCCACAGCGATGAACTCGCATTTAAGACTTGCCCCAGTGTTTTATGCCGAATGCCCTTTCTGACAAAACTCTCACCCTCCACCGGGCCTGGCAACACACAGACTATAAGGACAATTTAAAGCAGCTGATTCACCTTAAATCCATGGTTTTGTGCTGTGGGAGGAAACCGGAGAACACAAAAGAAACCCACGTGGACACGGGGAGAACATGGAAACTCCATCCAGATCCATCCATCCAGTGGTTAGCAGAGAACATGCTAACCACTCTAACCAAATATCAAACCTCTATAATATAGAAAATTCACAGTGTATTTATTAGTCATATTTAATGATTTTACAGTAATTGGAGGATATGAAGTTTTATTTTTCACAACGGCTGTGTCATGCCAGTGGCTTAGTGGTTAGCATGTTCTCCTCTCAGCGCTAGGGATTCCCAGTTCGAATCTCAATCTGGGTGGAGTTTCCATGTTCTCCCCGTGTCCACGGTTTCCTCCGGGTTGTCCGGTTTCCTCCCACAGTCCAAAAACATGGATCAAGTCAATTGAATTCTCCAAATTGCCCCATATAGAGTGTGTCTGTTGTAGTAGAAATTCATTATGTATTATATTTTATTAATCCATTTTGGTGTTAGTGTGACATTTACACACTAACATCTCTACTTAACTTTGGAGGAAAAGTGAAGTTTGATATGATGGGATGGAATGTGTTGGGAGGATGTTATGTCATAAAAGCAGGTGCATTGGGGGCGGGGTAAGAAAGGTTCAGGGTCGAAGCCTCAAACCTCCCCTATCCGGATGCGAACAGGTTGTGAAGGGTTGGAGCCCATATATGGTATAACTTCCTCTACCTGTGTATTTTTCAAGTATCTATTGTTCTTACATTATTGTTGGACAGAAACTGTATTATCTATTTTTCTATTGGCTGTGTTTTTCGTATGAATACTGAGGCTGAGCAGTCGTGAGCTCAGAAGCTTGCAACAACCTCCATTGGGTTGTTTGTCTGGTTTCTCGATTTGCAAATCTTATTAAATCTATTTTTTTTTTACTTTAAAAAAAGTAAAAAAAAAAAAATTCTGTCATCTGATTATTTACCACCACATCTGTGTGTGTGAGTGTGTGCCCAGTGATAGATTGGCGCCCTGTCCTGGGTGTATCTGCCCAGCACCTGAAGTGTTCTCCTCGGGACACCCCCCCCCCCCACGACCCTAGTAGAGGATAAAGCGAAAGATAATGAATGGATGGATGGATGGATGTATATATATATATATATATATATATATATATATATATATATATATATATATATATATATATATATATATATATATATATATATACACACACAAATAATGCCCTGGATGGGCATGGGGAACCCCACCGCGACCCTATTAGAGGATAAAGCGGAAGATAATGGATGGATGGGCTGAGTCATGCCAAAACTAGTGCATTACAGAAGATGACTTAAAAAGAGAAATGAATGTAAATCGTTATTTCCTCTTTGCCGCCAGATCTCCATTCATTTCTAAACTTGTGACTCAGCTTCAGTCAGACAGCAACAGTTTCATTAGAGATGCAACAGCCCATCGTTACACTCTGCTAATAGAGCTGCTTCAGTGTCTATTTTAATCAGACGTCCTGTTTATGAAAATACAACGGTGATGCAACGAAATGTAGTTGTACTGTGTTTACTGTGGATGCTCTAACAACATATAACAACAAGGAGTTTTTTCTTGCCACTGTCGCTTCAGCTTGCTCTTTGGGGGTTTAAAGACTTAGAACACTGTAAAGCTGCTTTGTGACAATGTACTACTGTAAAAAGTGCTATATTGCCCTTTTTACTGACAAAGTAGAATCTGTAGTGGAGCATGAGATAAGACGAGCTACATTTAATGAATTATCAGGATTTAATATTATAATATCTACCACATCATCACTCATTTCATCTCATCTCATTATCTTCCGATTTACTGAGGACTTAAAGGGGTGGTAGAGGGTGGGGGGGGTTCACCATGGAAAACCCAGTGGAGAATGTTTAAGGCGCTGGGCAGATACTCACAGACACACACACTATATAGGGGCAATTTAGAGCAGCCATCTCCACCCACATTGGGATTCGTACCTGGATTCTCAGCGCCGAGTGGTGAACGTGCTAACCACGAAACCACTGCGCCAAGCTGTCTTTAGAGTTTAAAGTTAAGAAAATCAAAAGACTTGTTAATTATTCCATGTGAGTGAAATTAATATAATCTTAATAGTAAACAGACTGAAGTACTATTTTGTGCCCCTCTTGAATTATTTATCTATTCCAAAAAAAAAACAAAAAAACAATATTAAATATAAAAAAAAAACAGTAGCACATCCCAGCAGTGACACTGAGGTTGAGAAATGAAACTACAGCAGCACTGCTGCACTAAAACCCCCCTCACCACATCTGTGTCACTGCAGAACTGACAATAAACAATCCACCACCCAAATGATACCTGTTCTGTGATGCTCCTGACCAATAGAGAACAGAGAACCAATAGAACACAGATGTGTATATATGTGTGTGTGTGTGTGTGTGTGTGCATATATATATATATATATATATATATATATATATATATATATATATATATATATATATATATATATATATATATATATACACACAAGCAGACACACACACACACATACATACGTATATATATATACACACATATGTATACAGTATATACGTCTGTATGTGCATATATATATATATATATATATATATATATATATATATATATATATATATATATGTGTGTGTGTGTGTGTGTGTGTGTGTGTGTGTGTGTGTGTGTGTGTCTGTGTGTGTGGTGTGAATATATATCATTATTAGTGTAAATTTGCTTAGAGAATAAACGCTTCTTTCTGCATTCTGAGAAATTGACGCTCATGTTTTCCACACTGCTTACTGCTGGAAAAACATTGGAAAGGTCGTTATTAAATTTAGGTCAGACTCCATAAATGGAAAAGCATAGCTGGACTGAGGGGAACTTCTTTTCATGAGCGAGTGTTTGTTGGTGGACCTCGCTCCCCGGCCAACATGACATCAATTATGTAAACATTAGCAGCGGCCTAATGTGAGCATTGGCTGAGCACATGACGACTGTAAAACAAAAGCGCACTGCAGCCGCTGCCACGGCGCAGGGCAGATCAGGCCAACGGCTTGAAACGCCGAAAGAAGCAACCGCATCTGAACATGAAATTCAGCATAAGATCCAAAAACTGAGCGGCGAAGCCTCGCCGGCACGCAGGAACTATCAACGAGTTAACAACATTATCATCTGCCCAAGCGTACCGACAGCTAGTTACTTACTGTCCTGCTCGTTTTTAGTCTAAAAGTTTATATTATAATTGTAATTTTATTATAAAATATAAATGATTAATTTCATTTATTAATTAATATAAATTTTATTAAAAAAAAGTTTATATTATATTATAGAATAAAAGCATCTGAATGACCTCATCTTATTATCTTCCACATAATCCTCTTCTCGGGCGGCATGGTGGTTTAGTGGTAAGAACGTTCTCTTCTCAGCTCTAGGGATTCCTGGTTCGAATCCAAATCTGGGTGGAGTTTCCATGTTCTCCCCGTGTCCATGTGGATTTCCTCTGAGTTCTCCGGTTTCCTCCCACAGTCCAAAAACATGGATCAAGTCAATTGAGTTCTCCAAATTGCCCCATATAGTGTGTGTGTGTGTGTGTGTGAGTGGGTTCCCAGTGATAGATTGGTGCCCTGTCCTGGGTGTATCTTCCCTAAATGTTCTCCCCTGGATGGGCATGGGGAACCCCACCGCGACCCTAATATAGGATAAAGCAGAAGATAATGGATGAATGGGTAATCCTCTTCTCGGGTTGTGGGGGGGGTTCCCTATGCCCATCCAAGGGAGAACGTTTTGGGTGCTGGGCAGATACACCCAGGACAGGGCGCCAATCTATCGCTGGATACACTCACTCACACACACAAACACACTCTATACAGGGCACATATGTAGGGGCAATTTAGATCAGCCAATTCACCTTGAATTTGTTATTGTAAAAAAGCATCTGAATAATGACCAAATAATCCTCTTCTTGGGTCAAGCGGTCCAGGAGAGAACATTTTGGGCGCTGGACAGATACACCCAGGACAGGCTCACACAGACACATACTATGTAGGGGCAATTTAGATCAGCCAATTCACCTTAAATCCATGTTTGTGGACTGGGAGAGAAAACCAGGGAGCATGTTGTTCAGCGTGCGGTATGGTGGAGTAATGTTTAGCATGTTCACCTCTCAGCGCTGGGGATCTGGGTGGAGTTTCCTTCTAGGTGGAGTTCTCACCGTGTCCGCGTGGGTTTCATCCGGGTTCTCCGGTTTCCTCCCACAGTGCAAAAACATGGATGTGAAACATTAAGGTGAACTAGCTGCTCTAAATTGCCACCGAATAGTGTGTGTGTGTGTGTTTATGTGTGCCCAGTGATGCATTATGGGCAATTGGATGGGCATGGCACCCCCCAATGTCCCCAGTAGAGGAATAAGCAGAAGATAACGAGATAGGATGTTTAATTGTGTTTCTTCCAGAGACCTGTCAAGGACACCTTGCCACCGTTAGCTCAGTGAATGCAGGGATAGGCTCTAGAACTCCATACAACCAGGATAAGCCAATCAAAAAAATACATAAAGCAAAAACCAAAACTACGAGACTATCTACCAATGAACAGGCATTATGTGTTGCCCGAGTTAAACAGAGCGAGATGAAAAGGCCTGTGGAACGCTCACCGAGCGCAAGCCGGTCCGCGGGGCAGAACCGTAACTCCAGACGCAACAGTCAGCTGGGTGAATTAGGCCAGTTAAGAAATAAACCCCCCTCACCACATCAGTGTCACTGCAGAACTGACAATAAACAATCCACCACCCAAATGATACCTGTTCTGTGATGCTCCTGACCAATAGAAAACAGAGAACCAACAGAACACAGATGTTCTATAGTCTGCAATTGTAAAACTTCAAAGAACATGTATATGGTACACTCCGACTCATTCACTTCGCTCCAGTGATGATTGCCACCTGGTTATTCCACCTCACTGAGGAGCTAATTCTCACTCCGTGGCGTTCATCACTGCAAAATGGTGGAACGCTCTTCCCAACTCTGTCCTTAAGGCAGAAACACTAAACAGTTTTAAGAAACTACTGAAGACGCATCTCTTTAACAAATACCTGTTGTAGAAAAAAAAAAGGGGAGGCGCAGCATCAAATAACAATCAGGTTTGATGAATTTACAGTATAGTTGGTTTTCTGCATAACTTCTGACTTGTAATGTTCTCATTTGTAAGTCACTTTGGAGAAAAGCGTCTAATAAATGACTAAATGTAAATGTAAATATGGTAATTGGAGGAAATAGAGAAAGGAGCAAGAAGAGGGCATGTCCAAACTTTTGATTGGTACTGTATGTATGTTTTATATATATATATATAAATGTGTGTGTGTGTGTGTGTATATATTCATTCATTCATTCATTATCTTCTGCTTTATCCTCTATTAGGATCGCGGTGGGGTTCCCCATGCCCATCCAGGGGAGAACGTTTCGGGCGCTGGGCAGACCCAGGACAGGGCGCCAATCCATCACTGGCCACACACTCACTCACACAGACACACTCTATATGGGGCAATTTGGAGAATTCAATTGACTTGATCCATGTTTTTGGACTGTGGGAGGAAACCGGAGAACCCGAAGGAAATCCACAGGGACACGGGGAGAACATGGAAACTCCACCCAGATGGGGATTCGAACCGGGAATCCCTAGCGCTGAGAGGAGAACATGCTAACCACCAAGCCACCGTGCCATATATATATATATATATATATATATATATATATATATATATATATATATATATATATAGAGCACGCTCACCGAGCACAAGCCAGTCCGCAGGGCCGAACCGTAACCCCAGACGCAACAGTCAGCTGGGTGAATTAGGCCAGTTAAGAAATTAGAGAGGAACGAAACGGCCCACACATTCTTAGTGGGTGGCAGAAGTTTTCCAGCGCCGCGCCCTCTTTCTCAGCTCGGCTGCGACGTTCGTGTAATTATCCTTTCAAAAGAAATGACACCAGCTCACAGACAGCTGCAATTACCCGACATGTCCTCGCCCGTTCTCCCGCCTAGGGCGTTTCTGAAAATGCAACCAGTCTGTTGTAATATTATGATAACAGGCGATGATGAGCAATGTTGCCTTCAATTAAAATTCCTCTTCTCACTCGGAATCATTTAAATGGGACAGGCTGTGGGTTGCCATTACCAATTCTTACCACTAATTGCTGCTTTGAACAGACTCCTCCAGGAGTGAACCTGTAGCGAACTAAACAAATGTGTTAACACTGACATTCATATGAACAGCCTCCAGTCATTTAAACATTACAGCCCACCCCCCAACCCCTGCTGGTGAGATACATGTCATTACATTGCTTAATGCTCGTAAATTAGCTGAATATTCTGTTCTGTAGGATGTGCAGGGTTCTATGTGCGCTTTGGTCTTATGGCATGCAGAGCGAGGAACATAAAGCGAGATTGCGGCTTCACTTTCCATCCATCCATTATCTTCCATTTCCTCTATTAGGGTCGCGGTGGAGTTCCCCATGCTCATCCAGGGGTAAATGTTTCGGGCGCTGGACAGGTACACCCAGGATAGGGCACACACTCACTACGACAGACACACTCTATATGGGGCAATTTAGAGAATTCAATTGACCTTGATCCATGTGTTTTTTGGACTGTGGGAGGAAACCGGAGAACCCGAAGGAAACCCACGCGGACACGGGGAGAAACTCCATCCAGATTGGGATTCGAACCGGGAATCCCTAGTGCTGAGAGGAGAACATGCTAACCACTAAGCCACCGTTCAGTCCTCTCCTCCAATTACAGATGTGAAGAGAGCATACAGTGTCCCAGCATCAACATGTGGCATGGACTGCAGACAGTAAAGCTCTGCAGAGGGTGGTAGAGGCTGCACAGAGGACTGTCGGAGTCAGCCTCCCCACCACCACGGACATCTACACCTCCACATGCAGGAAAAGGGCATCCTGCATCATGAAGGACCCCACTCACCCAGCAATCTCACTTTCTGCCCCGCTCCCCTCAGGCAGGAGGCTGGTCAGCATTAAGTGCAAAACAACAAGACTGAAAAACAACTTCATAGCAGAAGCTGTAAGACTCTTAAACTCCACTTAAATTAACAGACACTCTCCATAAACACTGTGACACTTTTCCAACAGACAACGGCGGCTATATTTAAATTTGTATTATTATTTATTATTTTTATATTTACATTTTTATTACACGCTGCTATATTTAATTTTCTAATTAATTTTATTTTATTAGATGGGCGGCACGGTGGCTTAGTGGTTAGCATGTTCTCCTCTCAGTGCTAGGGATTGCCGGTTCGAATCCCAATCTGGATGGAGTTTTTATGTTCTCCCCGTGTCTGCGTGGGTTTCCTCCGGGTTCTCCGGTTTCCTTCCACAGTCCAAAAACATGGGTCAAGTCAATTGAATTCTCCAAATTGCCCCATATAGAGTGTGTCTGTGTGGGTGAGTGTGTGCCCAGCTATGGATTGGTGTCCTGTCCTGGGTCTATCTGCCCAGCGCCCGAAACGTTCTCCCCTGGATGGGCATGGGGAACCCCACCGCGACCGTAATAGAGGATAATGAATGAATGAATTTTATTTTATTAGATTTTTTAAATGATTATTATTATTAAAAAATATATATTCTACCACTTAGGGTAAACTGGTTTTGGAAACGGAATTTCGTTTACATTTTACGTACCACATGTTACGTAAATTACAATGAAGTCTCCTTGATTCTCTGAATAATTTCCTGATTTTGTGAAGATTATGATTCAGATAATCGTTTCTGAGTTTTGTTGGTGTTTCGCTTAAAGACATTTAAATGTTAGCATGTTCTCCTCTCAGCTCTGGATATCCAGGTGTTGTTTCCATGTTCTCGCCGTGTCCGTGTGGGTTTGTCCAGATTCTCTGTTTTTTCCCCACAGTTCAAAAACATGGATTCATGTTGTCTGTGTGAGTAAATCCGTGCACAGCGATGGATTGGAACCCTGTCCTTGGTGTACCTATATAGACCCAATGTGGGGTGTGGTTGTTCAGTAGTTAGGGTGTTGGGCTATCAATCTGAAGGTTGGGGATTCAAATCCCAGGTCCAATGAAGTTACCAATGTGGGTTCTTGAGCAAGACCCTGACCCTCATTGCTCCAGGGATGCTGAGCTCGCTTTGGATAAAAGCCTCCTCTAAAATAACTAAACATGGGAGATGATTTAATGCTGCAGTTAACAGCCTGATGATTCCTGTAACTAATTTCTGGGTAATAAGCAACACAAATAAGGGGGCAGTCGTGGGTTTGTGGTTAAGGAATCAGCCTTGTGGCCTGAAGGTCCCCGGATCGATCCCCACGGAAGGAAAACGTTACCCACCCCCTCCCAAATTTTTAATTGAACTTGACCTTGATCCATGTTTTTGGACTGTGGGAGGAAACCAGAGAACCCAGAGGAAACCCACGCAGACACGGGGAGAACATGGCAACTCCAGCCAGATGGGGATTCGAACTGGGAATCCCTAGCGCTGAAAGGCGAACGTGCTAACCACTAAGCCACCGTGCCGCCCCTTTATGACACAAGTTGTTATAATTATAATTCATTACAATAGAAACTTTGGATTCTATAGATTTGCAGATATTATTACTTAATACTACATAATGTCACGTTACTTAAAGTCTGAAAAGAGAATGTATAATCTTTATTAAATTATTATGTACTAATATTAAGGCACTCCCCTTCATAGAGATAATAAATTACAATACTTTACCTAATGCCTGTAATGAGAGCTTATAAACTTTCAAAAACAGTTATAAGGTTATTTCCAGGGGAGGCATTTATTAAACACAAATTTTATAAAGCTTAATAATGCTTTTTTCCTACAAAAGATTACTAAACAGTTCAAATACACATTTTAATGCATTATGTCACTGTGTTATAAAGCCTTATGGCATATTCTTATAACACTTCATAAGCGTGGTTATGAACTTCTAATTACATTAACACAGGCTTTTGACAAGTGTTATAAATAATTATGAATACTTTATAAAGCATTCTGACTGTGTTTATATAGCATTATAAATACTGGATTCATAGAAAGTGTTATTCAATTTTACTGTCCAACCAGTAAATTTAACCCCTGAATTTATATTTATGCTAATTACACATTGTGAAAAAAGATTTCCAGTAAATCCTGCGATTGTTGCTTTTCTGTGTCTTGTTTTTTAATGAGTGTGTAGATTAAGGTGGTCTGTGCAGCAGGGTTTACAGTGAGCCACAGCTGAGCGCCACACTAACACTAATAGAGATTTGACTTCTTCTCACACATGCACTGGGTTTATTCACAAATTAGGTCAGCGGCTCTGACACAGAACTTTCTCATTAGTTCTCACTATTTTAAGAAATACTTCTTAAACAGTTCATTAAAATGTCAGCTTCAGTACAGTACACTGATCCCAGCTCAGCGCTCTTAATTAGGCTTAACCCTGACCATTACACTTACACTCAATTTGCCTACACACTTCTGTTGCCAAGTGAGAAAGTGAAATGAGAAAGAGAAAGAGCGCAAAAGCACTTATGGTCCATGTGGAAGTGCAAGAGGGGTATCATGTCAGCTGACGTCACATCGGCAGTTCACTCTGTTCAGGTCTTATAATGAAATGTAAGAACATACACAAACATAACTGAAATACTAAGAGTAACTGTGGTTTTATACACACACACACACACACACACACACACACACACACATATATATGTGTGTAAATATGTACACACACACACACACATATATATATATATATATATATATATATATATATATATATATATATATATATATATATATATATATATATACAGTATAATATAATATAATATAATCTGGGTGGAGTTTCCATGTTCTGGAAAACGGGGGTTTCCTCCGGGTTCTCCGGTTTCCCCCCACAGTCTAAAAACATGGATCAAGGTCAATTGAATTCTCTAAATTACCCCATAAAGTGTGTGTTTGTGTGTATGTGTCTGTGTGAGTGAGAGTGTGTGCCCAGCAATAGATTGGTGCCCTGTCCTGAGTGTAAAGTTTCAATGTTCTTCCTGTGTCCCCATAGTGCAAAAACACGGATTGGCCCTATTTTGTGTGTATGTGTGCCTAGTGATGTATTGGTGCCTGAAATGTTCTTGGTCTCACTATAACACTGGTCCCTAGTATAGGATTAAGCACAAAACAATGAGATTGTTAGACTGTTGGAGGAAACCGGAGAACCTGGAGGAAACCCCCGTTTTCCAGAACATGGAAACTCCACCCAGATTATATTATATTATACTGTATATATTATATTATACTGTATATATATATATATATATATATATATATATATATATATATATATATATATATATATATATATATATATATATATATACACACATATTTACACACATATGTACATATATATTATATATATATGAAGTAGAATGTGGTGTAATGTATAACCGTGATGAATTTGGTGTATAATGGATTAAATGTAAATATGTATAGCTCTACACTGATTTACATTTGATTTCTGATTTTACATTCATCCAATGCGAGATAGAAAGGTCCCCAGGGCCGAAAAATGTTGAGGTCTGCTGAGATGACTTTCAACTGAAGGATTATAGACAGTGAACAGATTGACGTTCATGTTATTCATAATGCAAAATTGTTATTTGTAATGCCCTCCCCAGAATGGGCTTCAATTTTAATCATGTACTAACAGCACAGAATTGCCATATTGGCAAATATACAGTATATACAGTTTTTTTGCATTATGTTTCCTGCAGTCACAAAAATCCACATTAACAAACAATGCATACTGATCAGTAACTCTCTCTCTCTGTGCAGCTGCACATTACCATGTCCTTCAGTGTTCTCACTGAAAGATTGGGAACCCAGATTAGAAACTCGATAATCTGTATTTTTCTTCTTATTCTGACTTTAGTTCAATAAAAATCATGATTTGATGGTGCTGGATTGATATATATATATATATATATATATATATATATATATATATATATATATATATATATATATATATATATATATATATGGGCGGCAAAGTGGCTTCGAATCCCAATCCGGATGGAGGTTCCATGTTATCCCCGTGTCCGTGTGGGTTTCCTCCGGGTTCTCCACTTTCTTCTCACATCAAGGTCAATTGAGTTCTCCTAATTGCCCCATGTAGAGTGTTTTTATATGTGAGTAAGTGTGCTGAGTGATTGATTGGCGCCCTGTCCTGGGTGTATCTGCCCCCTGTCGATATATATATATATATATATATATATATATATATATATATATATATATATATATATATATATATATATATATATATACACACACACACACACACACACACACATATATATATATATATATATATATATATATATATATATATATATATATACATGGATGGGGAATGGAACCGGGGACCTTCAGGTTGCAAGACTGGTTTCTTTCTCACAAGCCTTTGACCATAAAGAGAACATGCAATGGTATGGCCCCTGGTCAGCTGTCTACACAGGTTTTTACCCTGGGAGTACTAAATACTGCCTCACCAGCTAAACCAAGAGTCCAAAATAATGGAATGTAATTAAGCATTCCAATCTTAGATCAGATCACAGTCATGATCCTATGAGAGCGGACATAAGAGCTGTGTGAGTATCACGATGTTTGACTCCTGAACAAAAGCAGGCGGATGGTAGAATCCTAATTACTCTCTCACCAAAATCTCCTGAAAGTCAACAGAACGTAATCGATACCGAGGATTATATTAGCACGGCCTTGGACCCGGGCCAATAAGAAAAGCACACCGCGGCCCGTCTCATCAGCCACCCGCGATAGAGCGAGTTAATGGAAAGACACACAGCTGAAGTGACACATTCACTCAGTGGGGGGAAAAATGGATCAGGGATTGATCTGCCAAGGCCAGGGTAATTAGAGTCTGGTGGCCAAGGCGAGAGATTGTTTGCCCTTAAAGTCATCAGACATAAATCTCTGGTGTATGTCGCCAGCAAGAGCGAAGTGTGAACACAACAGTGCTCGCTGTTCTTAAACATGGCGTCGGGGAAATGAGCGGATCACAACTCCCGCTATCACATTCATGCCTCGAGAGATCCTTTAACTCCGAAAACATTAAACATACTTTACATCTCATTATCTGCCAATTAATCCTATATTAGGGACTAGGAGTACATTTGGGGCGCTGGGCAGATACACCCAGGACAGGGCGCTAATCTATCACTGGGCACACACTCACTCACATAGACACACAAACTATATAGGGGCAATTTAGAAAGCCAATTCACCTTAAATCCATGTCTGTGGACTGTGGAAGAAAATCAGAAAACCAGTGCTTGACACACTCACACACTGTATATATATATATATATATATATATATATATATATATATATATATATATGGGCAATTTTAAAAGGGGCAATTTAGAGCAGCCATTTAATCTTGAATTCATGTTTTTGGACTGTGGGAGAAAACCAGGCCCGAACCCGGAGGAAACCCCTGCGGCACAGGGGAGAACATCCAGGGAATAACATTTTGGATACACCCAGGGCCCCTATATCAGGGTGCTAATCTATCACTGGGCACACACTCACTCACACACACACTATATAGGGGCAATTTAGAGCAACCGATTCACCTTAAATCCATGCTTGTGGACTGTGAAAGGAAACCAGAAAACCAAAAGAAAACCAACCCAGACACGAGGAGAACTTGAACATGCCACCAAGGTCAGGATTCAAACCTCAGACCTAAAAGGCAAACATGTTAACCACTATGCCACATTGCCATTTGGGGGGTGGGGGACGGGGGGTGATTACCCATGCCCAACCAGGGGAAAACGTATTGGTCACTAGGCTTATACATCCAGGACAGCGCGCCAATCCATTGCTGGGCACATGTGCACATACACATACACACTATATATAAGGGCAATTTAGAGCAGCCGATTCACCTTGAATCTATGTGTGGGTACTGTGGGAGGAAACCGAAGATCCCGGAGAAGAACATTTTAGGTGCTGGACAGGGTGCTAACCCATTGCTGGGCACACTCACTCACAGACACAAACACAGGGGCAATTTACAAAGAAGCAATATAGAGCAGCCAATTAATCTTGAATCCATGTTTTTACACTATGTCAAGAAACTGGAGAACCCGAGGAAACCCACAGGGACATGGGAAGGAAGGGATTCAAAACTGGACCCCCCAGCACCAACGCCCCAGTGGCCGACGTTCTAACCACTTAGCCACACATTAAACATACGTTTTCAAGTCTAAGTGAATGGCAGCATATGTAGAACAGATTTGCAGGTGATCCGGTTGGCAGCAGTAGAACGTGGTGTAAGCAGAACATATGGATGCTTTCATGTCTCTATGCCACATGGAAACGTGAACTTGTTGTGGATTCTGCTGGATGAAACAGCTGGGAGGTTGTCATCCATCCTGTTCTCCAGCTCTGTTGAAGTGTGCATTGGTATGTTCCACTCGAGAGAGCACAATCAAAAGAGAGAGAGCAGAAGAACGTGAGGGAATTCACCGGGCTTCTCCCAAAGTGTACGACTAAATGCTCTCCTCTTAGTCTCTGAGCTCTTAGTCTCTGAGCATCTCCACGGTTCCAGAGTGATCTGTGGGAGTGGTAGCTCAGTGGTTAGGGTGTTGGGCTATCAATCTGAAGGTTGGGGGTTCAAATCCCAGGTCCACTGAAGTTACCAGTGTGGGTCCTTGAGCAAGGCCCTTAACCCTCATTGCTTCAGGGATGTTGTGATGAACCCTGTGCTCACCTTGTAAGTTGCTTTGGATAAAAGCGTCCAATAAATGACCTAAATGTAAATGTAAATCTGTGCAGAGTCCCCCCCCATCAAAAATAAATAAATAAAAATTAGAGAATGGGCTTCAGTTCTCAAAAGCACTAAAAAGTGTGAGGGTTAAATTAATTCATTATTTCATATATATATATATATATATATATATATATATATATATATATATATATATATATATATATATATATATATATGTGGGCGGCATGGTGGCTTAGTGGTTAGCATGTTCGCCTCTCAGCTCTAGGGATTCCCGGTTTGAATCCCAATCTGGGTGGAGTTCTCCCCGTGTCCATGTGTTTTTCCTCCGGGTTCTCCGGTTTCCTCCCACACTCCAAAAACATGGATCAAGGTGAATTGAATTCTCCAAATTGCTCCATATAGAGTGTGTTTGTGTGAGTGAGTGCGTATCCAGGGATAGATTGGCGCCCTGTCCTGGGTGTATCTGCCCAGAGCCCGAAACGTTCCACTGGATGGGCATGGGGAACCCATTATTCATATTATAGGGCACATATGATGGGGTAATTTAGATCAGCCAATTCACCTTGAATTTGTTATTGTATAAAAGCACGGAATCTCTTCTCGGGTCTTGGGGGGTTCTCAATGCACATCCAGGGGAGAAAGTCTGGGCATTGGGCAGATACCCCCAGGACAGGACAGATAAATCTATCGCTGGGCACACACTCACACACACACACACAAACACACTATATATGGGGCAATTTAGAGCATTCAATTTACCTTGAATCCATGTCTTTGGAAACTGGAGGACCTGGAGAACATGGAAACTCCACCCAGACAGGGTGCCAATCTATCGCTGGATACACTCACTCACTCACTCACACATACTATATGGGGCAATTTGAAAAATTCAATTGACCTTGATCCATCTTTTTGGACTGTGGGAGGAAAGCGAGAACCTGGAGGAATTCAATGCGGACACGGGGAGAACATGGAAACTCCACCCAGATTGGGATTCAAACCGGGAATCCCCAGTGCTGAGAGATGAACTAACCACTAAGCCACCGTGCCGCCCAGAGTTGAATGAAGCTTCGTCTCCAGGTCTCTCAATCCAATTCCAGCTCTGTGAAATTTACATTCCTCTGCTGCGCCCCAATCCCCCGAAGAGTAGCACCGAACTAAATGGCAATTTATTGATTGCACCCCCTCGGTTTGGGTTTAATGGCTGAGTACCTCTCGTATAACGTCTCAACTCTGATATCTTCATCCAGCTGAACTCTCGAGGTTTCAAAGCCTGTGTTTTTACAGATGTGTGCCCTTTAAATAAACACCGTTCAACGGAAAACCACAGCGCTCCGGTTTCGACCTAATCACCGTCTAATGCTCCGTTTGTTTATGTGAGAATCAGGGGCAAGTTTTGTGGTACATTTTCACGTTCTAAGGGATTCCCTAAAAAAGCTGCCCACTCTCATGGAAGCCCAAAAGTGCAGCCACAGCAGAAACACACCATCGTGCTGCTTAATCGAGTTACTATGGGCAATTCCCAAACGTCCATACACTTTCTGGCCACTTTATTAGGCACGGCTACTTGTTTCTACCATCACTGTCCATTCGGCACTGTGAGGTTACAGTTACAGACTGTAGTGCACCTGTTCTTTAAGACTCAGGGCTCCACAGGATCACCACAAAGGAGGCATTTTCTGGGTGGTGGGTGATTCCTGGCAATCCAAAAGTGGTATAATGGCTATTAAAGAGCAGAGGCTTATTTACATAAAATATAAGTGTCCCCGTGGGTTTCCTCTGTGTTCTCCGGCTTCCTCCCACAGTCCAAAAACATTTATTTGATGTAAATTAAATGCTCTAAATTGCCCCATATAGTGTGTGTTTATCTGAGTGAGTATGCCCAATGATAGGCACCCTGTCCTGGGTGTATCTGAATAATGACCTCATCTTATTATCTTCCACATAATCCTCTACTGGGGGGGGGGGGTTTCCCATCCAGGGAAGAATGTTTCGGGCACTGGGCAGATACACCCAGTACAGGGTGCCAATCTACACACAAGCACACTCTATATGGGGCAATTTCAAAAAATCCAATTGACCTTGATCCATGTTTTTGGACCGTGGGAGGAAAGCGGAGAACACGGAGGAATTCCAAGTGGACACGGGGAGAACACGGAGGAATTCCACGTGGACACGGGGAGAACATGGAAACTCCACCCAGATTGAGATTTGAACTGTGCTGAGAGGAGAACATGCTAACCACTAAGCCACCAGGCCGCACTAATACTGTATTGCCTTAATATTAATATTAATAACATAAATAAAGTATGAACCATCATTTAGACAGCGATCATAAAAAAAAAAAAAATTACAACATGAAAAAGAATATAAAAATTTTATGTTATGTTGACATTAAAACTAAATCAATTAATTAAAAATTAAGGGAGCTTTGGATAAAAGCATCTGCTAAATGACTAAATATAAATGTAATGTAAAGAATAAATAAATATCATTAGTGTGGACAGGGCGGCACGGTGACTTAGTGGTTAGCATGTTCCCCTCTCAGCACTAGGGATTCCCGTTTCGAATCCCCATCTGGGTGGAGTTTCCATGTTCTCCCCGTGTCTGCGTGGGTTTCCTCCGGTTTCCTCCCACAGTCCAAAAACATGGATCAAGGTCAATTTAATTCTCCAAATTGCCCCATATAGTGTGTGTCTGTGTGAGTGAGTGTGTGCCCAGCGATAGATTGGCGCCCTGTCCTGGGTCTATCTGCCCAGCGCCCGAAACTTTCTCCCCTGGATGGGCATGGGGAACCCCAACGCGACCCTAATAGAGGATAAAGCAGAAGATAATGGATGGATATTGTGGACAGAGGAGATTACACACTCAGAAATATTCCATGATTGTATTATCTTCTCTTGTTGGTTTAGATAATTCGTCTTTTGGTTATTAAACCTAAACAGCGATTAGAACCAGGGCATTTCTTCATGTTTACACACAGCTAAATAACGCATAAGAGAGAACGAGCGCAACAGTTGCGGCACTGTGCGTTTCATCACTGTAATCAATAAGATGGAGGCAGATAATGAGGAAGCCTCTGGAGTGAGAACTGGGAACAGGATCGATCATCACGCCGGACGAGCAGCAAACACTTTCAAGAAACGGAGCGTAATGAGAGACAAACTCTACTCCCTACTCCAAACACGGTGTCCTCCTTTAATAAAGTCCTCAGCAGAACGTTACAGTCCAGCTGATAAACCCCACAAGACAAGAAAAGAAAACCTCAGATGCTTTACAGAAAGTGTGAACATGAAGAGATATCAGTTGAAGTTGAAGATATCAGAAAAAAGGTTGAAGGTGATAAAAGCATCCATCCATTATCTTCCACTTTATCGTATTTACAATACATTCAGTCATTTAGAAAACGCTTTTATCCAAAGCAACTTACAAGGTGAACACAGGGTTAACAACATCCCTGGAGCAATGAGGGTTAAAGGTCTTGCTCAAGGACCCACATTGGTAACTTCAGTGAACCTGGGATTTGAACCCCCAACCTTCAGATTGATAGTCCAACACCTAACCACTGAGCTACCACGTCCGTTACTAGGTTTGGGGGGGGGGGGTTTATAACGTTTTGGGCGCTGGGCAGATACACCCAGGACAGGGTGCCAATCTATCGCTGGGCACACACTCACTCACACAGAGACACTCTATATGGGGCAATTTGGAGAACTCAATGGACCTTGATCCATGTTTTTGGACTGTGGGAGGAAACCGGAGAACCCGGAGGAAACCCACACGGACACGGGGAGAACATGGAAACTCCAACCAGATTGGGATTTGAACCGGGAATCCCTAGAGCTGAGAGGAGAACATGCTAACCACTAAGCCACTATGCCCCTATATATATATATATATATATATATATATATATATATATATATATATATATATATATATATATATACATACACTTTCAATTTTAAAGAACATTATAGTTCTACTATTACAAACTATTACCCAAATGTTTCTCTAATTTCACCACAGTGTCATTACTGCAGTATCTACTGTGTATCTACTAAATCACTGATGAGGGATCAGGTAACGAATTCAACAAACTGCAGCTACAAATGAATTACTCTGATTTTACATCTACAAAGTGGGGCAATTAGGTGGATGAATCTAAAAACACAAATCTGATCACACCACCACCACCACGTTAATGTCACTGCAGTACTGAGAATCATCCACCACCCAAATAAAACCTGCTCTGGTGATTCTGTTGGGTGATCTGACTATTAGAGGACAAAATATGAAGGATTAAAAATTGCATAAAGAAACAGATGGACTACAGTCTTTGATTGTAGAACCACATGTTAGGAAGTGTTGTGTGGGGTAAGGGGAACTATGAAAATGGACTGGGATTTGTTTTAAACAAAAGGATATATATTTATTAAGTATATATTTATTACGTATATATTTATTACATATATATATATATATATATATACACACACACACACACACACACACACACACACACACACACACAAGCGCAAGAGCACACGCTCATCTAACACTGTTAAAATAATTTGCAACAGTTTATTAATGCAGCCACATTTTCTTAAACTCTTTACAAAATTCTTTGCAATCATACGGCATATTCAAAGCCCATTAAATGTAATAACTTAATTTGACTGAACTTTGTTCAGGGACTGATTTTAATAAATGATGCTGAAGGCTTTTACCTGCCTCTCAAGGTTAGTTTACACACAGTGCTGGAAGATGGGAGTTGAGATAAAACAGCTTTACTTATTTCTTAATAGAGTCATCAAAATAACATTTGCCAAGATATAAAGGAGGATCCATTCATTTTACATCAGAAAAAATATTACCCATTTCAAAGGAATTTATTAAGGGAGCTGGGGATTTGTGTATCGCATGCTGCTTAAAGGGTAAAAACGCCGCTGAGTATAAAGCAGTTCCCGGTTTATTTCACATGTACACAGTGACGGCTCACCTCAGAGCTGATTATTTTAAATTGAATTCAAAAGGAAAGGTAAAATATCAACATTAAATGGTGAACATTAATACAATTTGTTGCTTGAAAATTGAGCAAGTCATCTACATTCATTAACAACAATAAAATGTTATCATTAATACTACTAGTAGTACTATTAACAACAACATTATTAATAACAATAATAATGATGAAAACATTAATAATAATACATATAGCACAAATACTACTACTACCACTAATAACCACAACAACACTAATACTACTACTAATAATAAAAAAAAAAAAAAAAAAACAATACTAATACTAGTAACTAAAAATACTAATAACAAAAATATTAATAACAACAATAATACTAACAACAACAATAGGAATACTACTACTATAATAATAATAAACAATAATAATCCATCCATTTTACGCTTAATCCTCTACTAGGGCCGCGGGGAGGTTCCCAATGCCCATCCAAGGGAGAACGTTTCGGGCGCTGGACAGATACATCCAGGACATTTTTGGACTGTGGGAGGAAACCGGAGAACCCGAAGGAAACCCACGCGTACACGGGGAGAACATAAAAACTCCATCCAGATTGGGATTCGAACAGGGAATCCCTAGTGCTGAGAGGAGAACATGCTAACCACTAAACCACTGTAGCAATATTAATAACAATAACTATAACACAAATACTACTAGTACAAACAATAGTAATACTAACAATATTACAAATAACAATATAATATGATACAACTTCCAACTCGACCCAGATTGGGATTCAAACTGGGAATCCCTAGTGCTGAGAGGAGAACATGCTAACCATCGTGCCTCTCTCTCTCTCTCTCTGTGTATATATATATATATATATATATATATATATATATATATATATATATGGCGGCACGGTGGCTTAGTGGTTAGCACGTTCGCCTCTCAGCACTAGGGATTCCCGGTTCGAATCCCCATCTGGGTGGAGTTTCCATGTTCTCCCCGTGTCCGCGTGAGTTTCCTCCGGGTTCTCCGGTTTCCTCCCACAGTCCAAAAACATGGATCAAGTCAATTGAGTTCTCAAAATTGCCCCATATAGAGTGTGTCTGTGTGAGTGAGTGTGTGCCCAGCGATGGATTGGTGCCCTGTCCTGGGTCTATCTGCCCAGCGCCTGAGATGTTCTCCCCTGGATGGGCATGGGGAACCCCACCGCGACCCTAATAGAGGATAAAGCGGGAGATAATGAATGAAAGGATATATATATATATATATATATATATATATATATATATATATATATATATATATATATATATATATATATATACACATACACTCACTGTAATGTTCTCTCCAACTCAGACATGTGACCTCCTCTGTAGGGATTTTAAAGAAAGGAACGCACGACGGCAAACCTAAAACTCCTCTGGCTAATCTCCCACATTCAAATATCAAGCCACAGACACTCAAAGATGGAAATAATTGTAAAAGCTCTGAGTGAGTAAGCGTTTTTCCTACAGTTCACACGAGCACACAGGCTTTTTGTACACTGTGCATCAATAATGCCCGTGACATATTCCATTCGCAGACACCGGCATCTAGTTCTCTTCAACTAAATTGCACCATTTGCAGAAAACAATTTAGATAAACACAACTGCGTTAGTCAAATGATGGGAAAATTGTATTTGTTCAAAGCCCCCACACTATAGTGCGAAAACATAATGCAGTTACGGCTGATGGTTTGTGTGCGTGTCAGACGCTGTGTACACTCTAACGACGTAGCACATGTACCACCGGCTGTTCCACAGGGGGATCGTCCTGTAATATCCTATAGTCTTTGAAATTTTTTCATCTGGATCATTCTCTCCAATCTTCCAGAGCATCCGTAACACGCTCCCCGAGGACGCGCTCACTACCAACCACAGGCAACCAAATAAAATAATAAATGTGGTCATTTAGCAGACGCTTTTATCCAAAGCGACATTCAAATATCCCAACTCGGTTGGGGTCAGAGCATAGCGCGGGTACAGCGCCCCCTGGAGCAATGAGGCCACAGCCCATAACATGCATGACAACCTTCCATAAAGGAATAAATTCGATTTTTATACATGGTTTCTTTTTATTTCATCTATAATACTGTTATCGAGGGCGGCACGGTGGCTTAGTGGTTAGCATGTTCTCCTCACAGCCTGGGTGGAGTCTCCATATTCTCCCCGTGTCCGCGTGGGTTTCCTCCGGGTTCTCAGGTTTCCTCCCACAGTCCAAAAACATGGATCAAGGTCAAGGTCAATAAAAATTTTGGGAGGGGGGTGGGAAACATTTTCCTTACCCCATGCCCATCCAGAGGAGAATGTTTTGGGTGCTGGGCAGATACACTGGGCAGTGGGAATGAGACGCCCGGAGGAATTGTGGTTAGGTGCCTTGCCCAAGGGTAAATGGTGGGACCAGGAATCGATTCGGGGACCTTCAGGCCACAAGGCTGATTCCTTAACCACAAGCCCACGACTGCCCCCTTATCTGTGTTGCTTATTACCCAGAAATTTGTTACATGAATCATTTGGCTGTTAACTGCAGCATTAAATCATCTCCCATGTTTAGTTATTTTCAAGGAACATGGAACCTCCACCCAGATAGGGTGGCGGCCACCGTGCCACCCATTTAAAGGTCATCATTTTATGTTGCTTTCTCTTTAAAGGAGAACAACCAGCAGTGGACTAAGCACAAGCTCTGTCATCGAGTCGCGTGTCTGTAATCGGATTTGTCGCTGTACTTGTTCGCTCCCTCGGTCAATTTGGTAGCATTAAGCAGAGTGCTAGCTACAAGCTAAAGAACCCTGTATAAATGGCTGAAACCCTTCACTCCCGTTCAGATCGATGCGGTAAAGATGGCCTGTTCAGAGGTCATAGAGTTCAGGAGGATTTATAAAGAGAAGGCCACGTGTATTTAATAGTATCTGGTTCTCGACGCAGTCTTAACATTTATCCATCCATCCATTATCTTCCGCTTTATCCTCTACTAGGGTCGCGGGGGGGTTCCCCATGCCCATCCAGTGGAGAACGTTTTGGGCGCTAGGCAGCCGGTTTAGAGACAGCTTCTTCCCCCCAGCAACCAGACTGTGGAACGGCCAGTAGAACTGTGTACTGCCCAAACTTGTACCACTGCCACCTTACATAACCACTGCACCTCGCACTTTTCAACTTTACTTCACTTTCACAGAACCCACAGACTTTTCCATACACCATCTCCGATTCTATTTTATTTAATTCCATACTTTTCTTATATTTTAATTTTATTGTATATTTTCTGAGCGGCATGGTGGCTTAGTGATTAGCACATTCGCCTCTCAGCACTAGGGATTCCCGGTTCGAATCCCAATCTGGGTGGAGTTTCCATGTTCTCCCCGTGTCCGCGTGGGTTTCCTTCTGGTTCTCTGGTTTGCTCCCACAGTCCAAAAACATGGGTCAAGGTCAATTGAATTCTGCAAATTGCCCCATATAGAGTGTGTGTCTGTGTGAGTGAGTGTGTGCCCAGTGATAGATTGGTGTCCTGTCCTGGGTGTATCTGCCCAGCACCTAAAACGTTCTCCCCTGGATGGGCATGAGGAACCCCCACGAACCTTGTAGAGGATAAAGCGGAAGATAATGGATGGATGAGTATATTTTCTGGGCGGCACGGTGGCTTAGTGGTTAGCACCTTCTCCTCTCAGCACTAGGGGATTCAGGTTCGAATTCCACTCTGGGTGGAGTTTCCATGTTCTCCTCGTGTCCATGTGGATTTCCTCTGGGTTCTCCGGTTTCCTCCCACAGTCCAAAAACATGGATCAAGGTCAATTGAATTCTTCAAATTGCCCCATATAGAGTGTGTCTGTGTGAGTGAGTGTGTGCCCAGTGATAGATTGGCGTCCTGTCCTGGGTGTATCTGCCCAGCGCCCGAAACGTTCGCCCCTGGATGGGCATGGGGAACCCCCCCGCGACCCTAGTAGAGGATAAAGCGGAAGATAATGAATGAATGAATATTTTCTTTTATACTTGTAAATATTGCTTTTTGCACAGTTGTGGGTACTTGCACATACGTTTTTAACTCACCAGTACACCAGTACTAGGTGATGTGATAATAAAAATCCTTGAACATTTATTATTAACATTTATTATAATTTTTTTAAAAAAGGGGGCAGGAACAGCTGATAAACTGGGATCACTAAGCTCCGGGTCTCACTAATCCTAATTATGTCACTCTCGTCGCAAAAAAGCGTTCATCAAGGACGCGTCATACTGATTTTGGAGCCCCACGCCGATTTCAACTTCCTTTCTCTAATCTAATTGTGCTGCAAAATGGGATTCATCAGAGCCAATTTAGCAGCGCAAGCCTCGAGAACAAGCACATGTATCCGTTTCCCTTTCATTCAAGCATCGCCGTACATCTGCCTGCTTCACAGTCCTCAACTCAAAGGGTTACTAATTAGAGCCCGAATCCTCCGATGGAGATGCTTTTTAGCACGCAAGAGAGCTGGAGAGGGTGGGAGGGGGAGAAGGAAGGAGTGAGATGAGGGCTAAATTGGTGTGGACAAGCACTTCCTGCTTTGTCTAAGAGGCCAAGATGTGCACTTACGCTTGAATGGTGAGCATCTGGTGAGGTCCATGTCAGATGGAGGCAGAACCGAGTGAGCAGTTAAAGGTAATTTAGTCTAAATCCAGCATCAAAGTACAAAGTACAATTTGAAAGCATGCTGTTATTATATAAATCCAATTACGAAGCGGTTCCATACATTTCAGCGTTGGAAATGAAAAGCTTTTTGGAAGTAAAGGAGATTATGGTTCCAACATGATCAGAGTGGGAGATCTGGCAGCACATGCTTATCTCATGATCTCGAATATTGGTTCTCAACCATTTCAGACCAAGTACCAGCCATTATCAACCAAACCTTTTAAGTATCACCTATGTTTTTCATCACGGAATGATATATTGAGAACATCAATGAGGTCTGAGTGTTTAGTAAGGCAATAAGGAACGAGAGGACGTGAATTATTATGAATAAATCACGGGAAAGTTGTTTTGCGAATCAGAATGCCGTTACATTTCTTTCTCATAATTTATTCACAATGACTTGCCGTATTACTTTTATAAAACAATTGCAAACACACTATTATAAAAAATAAGCTTTGATTCATAAATGTGTTTATTAAAAATAGCTAATAGACGGGACTTCGTCGACATAATGTAGTCAGTTGTAAATAAACGCTGATCGCCGAGTAACAAGTTTCCGGTTTTTCTAAATAATAACATGATGGGAGTGGGATCTCTGGCAGGCCATGGTCCAGAACAGTGGTTCTCAAACTTTTAAGAACAATTACCAGTCATTATCAACCAAACCTTTCAAGTATGTTTTTCATCACGGAACGACATCAATTAGGTCTGAGTGTATAGTAAGGCAATAAGGTAAGAGAGGACATGAATTATTGTGAATAAATCACGGGAAAGTTGTGTTATTAGGCATGACACGAATCAGAATGCCGTTACATTTCTTTCTCGTAATTTATTCACAATGACACACAACCTCGAATGCCTTATTGCTTTTATAAAACAATTGCAAACACACTATAATAAAAATAAGCTTTGATTCGTAAATGTGTTTATTAAAAGCAAAATGGCTAATAAACTGGACTTATTGAGAATAAATCACGGGTTAATAGGCAAAAATGCAATACTAAAAATGCAATATAATCAAGGTTAAAGTGTTATCAGCAATTTAAATACAGAATAATAGTTAAAATTGCAAAAGAAATATAATTTTTTGTATTGGATAAGCGATTTGAATAATTTTACATCTGATTTATTGCGCACACACAAAAAAATAAAATAAAATAATATATACAGAATATATATATATTCGTATTCGTACTAGAGTACAGTCGCACCTCTTTCCCGTGATTTATTCACAATTTACATTAATCTTTACTGACCTTCTGTACCAGATATCCATGTTTTCTCCTGCTGGGAATGAATAGTGTGTTTATAGTAAAGCAATTTCAAGTAAGAGAGGATGTGCATTGTGATGAATAAATCACGAGAAAGTTGTGTATTAGGCATGACGCAAATCAGAATGCTGTTACATTTTTTTCTTGTAATTCATTCACAATAACGCAGAATCTCGAGTGCCTTTTTGTTTTAATAAAAGAATTACAAACATACTATAATAAAAAATAAGCTTTGATAAATTCATAAATGTGTTTATAAAAAGCCAAATGGCTAATAAACTGAACTACTGCAACATAATCTAGTTTTAAATAAACGCTGATCGCTGAGTAACACGTTTCCGGTTTCTCTAACAAATACTAACAACTAGCTGCCAAATTACAATTTATCAAATACATCAGGAAAATGATGTATTGTATATCCATACTATTATGTGGCGTACCACGTTGTGCTACTTTGCGTAGCATAGTTTAAGAACAATTGATCTAAAAGTTTGTTGGTGAGCAAATAAATAGTGTACAGTAGAGTGCGCTGATGCATGTTCAGATTGTATCTGACTTAAAGTGGGAACTTGGAGCACTTGTACTTGTGCGTCAGCCATTCACTAAGGTCGGGGAGGACATGCTCATTCAGGGGAGAACATTCCCGGTGCTGGGCAAATATGCACAGTACACCATGTACTGTGTCAACCCATCGCTGGGCATACAGTCACTCACACAATTTAATTCAAGATTTTTTTTGGCGGGTGGAGGAATTCAGAGAACCCAAAAGAAACCCACGTGGACATGGGGAGAACATGGAAATTCCACCCAGATTGGGATTCAAACCTGATCCCTAGAGCTGAGAGATGAACGTGCTGACCACTAAGCCACCGTGCTGCCCTGTTTTAAATCATTACTTCTAAAAAATATGATCACAGTGCGCTTTAACAATAAGAATCCCTGAAGCCAGAACCCCAAACATAATCCAAGGTGAGAATGGCAGGAAAATGGTTTGTAATTTCTTGGAATAAACCTCCCCATCCTTTCTACTCTCTTTTTTAAAATCAGTGCTGTGTCTTTTTAAACACACATGGTAATTATATAATTACATACATTGGATCTTACCACCTGCCTCCGGGCTACAGACTCATTTACCACTAAGCTTTTTTTGGGGCCTGAACACTACGGGCTGAATGTGTCTCATTATTTCTGAATTAGGTTTTTTCATTATTCATTACAGAGAAATGGGAAAAAAGTTACTGCCGTTCCCTTTATTAATGTTACACAAAACCTGAACAAACGGTAACAGACTTCAGTGTTTGGCAGCAAATGTAACAGAGATGCTGCTGTTAAGATGAAGTATTGATATTTATGATCTGATATGTTATGATACGTCAAAAGACATGAGTGAAATCCAATGCACATATGAAATGAAATCTGTGTATATATATATATATATATATATATATATATACACAGTATATATATATATATATATATATATATATATATATATATATATATATATATATATATATATATATACATCCATTATCTTCCACTTTATCCTCTACTAGGGTCGCAGGGGGTTCTCCATGCCCATCCAGGGGAGAACGTTTCAGGCGCTGGCCACATATACCCAGGACAGGCCGTCAATCTAGCGCAATCTAACACACTCTATATGGAGCAATTTAGAGAATTCATTTCACCTTGATCCATGTTTTTTGGATTGTGGGAGGAAACTCACGCGGACACGGGGAGAACATGGAAACTCCACCCAGATTGGGATTCGAACCAGGAATTTCTAGCGCTGAGAGTAGAACATGCTAACCACTAAGCCACCATGCCGCACCTTTCTTAATAATTTTTTTCTTATTTGTGGAGTGATATCCAAATTGTTTGACCCATACAGTTTAAGGGCAATAGTACCAGATACTGATGAAATGTATTTCAACTTTCGACTTTGAAGAAAGTAATAAAAATTGCCTTTAAAATTACTCTCTCTCATTATTCTGACATTTAGCAAACAAAAAATTCGGGATCGGATAATGACCAGGTTTGATAATTCTACAGTGTAACCAACTGACTTGTGTTCTTCTCTCATTTGTAAGTCGCTTTGAATAAAAGCATCTACTACATGACTAACTGTAAATGTAAATGCACTTATCTGATCTGGCTGCTAGATTATTATAATTTTGGCAATTTAATTTTTTTTTAATAGGAATTGATTGTGAAAAATAATAATAATAAAGATGTTTCTTAAAGATGTTAAGTGATTCCGTTTTACAGACAGAGTTGGGAAGATGGTTCCACCATTCTGCAGTGCTGAACAATACAGAGTGAGAATTAGTACCACGGTGATGTTGAATCACCAGGTGACATTCATCACCAGAGTGAAGTGAACGAGTTGTAGTGTATTTTGTAAATATAGAGTGAAGGTAAGAGGGGGCAGATCCAGAGATTGTCCTGTAGATCAGAGTCAGTGTCTTGTACTGAATGCAGCAGCTACAGGGAGCCAATCGAGAGAGAGAGAGAGAGAGAGAGAGGAGTAATGGAGTGACATGAGTAAAGTTTCCATTAAGTCTGACCACTGACCACTGTTATAGAAACCTAATACATCAAATGCTCACAGTTTTGAATATTTGAAAAGCTCTAGATAAACCGAAGTTCTAAAAAAGATCCGAGTTGAATGCCATGTGTTAAAATACACACGCCGTACAAGTGTCAATCCTGCAATGTCTGGCAGTCGGTGAGAGTAGCTGGGTGTGAGGACGGAACACAGTACCGGGTGTTTATGGTGATGGTGTTTATTACTGTGTCGATGTGTTTCATATCTACAGAGCAACCGTTTGCAGCGAAGCCCACCGTACAGATTAGAGGAGAGCGTTTTACATGAAGGTTATTTTACACCGAAGGAGCAATTAATCTGAGTCCTGACGCCGCTGATTTGCTGTGATACTTATTACGGCTCTAAATGATAGCAATGCACAGGAATTTGTCGCTGATTAATTCAAACGCTGTGATATGTAAATATGAAAGAGAATCAAATGCAATTTCCTCTGCTATTTATCAGTCAATAAAGCCGGCTGCACAGTTGGCTCATTAACTGAACATGACATGCTGATGGGAAACAAAGCTCCCACGTTTTCCACTGCCATGAATTGAAACAACCAGACGATTTATTATGAGGGCAGAAATTGATTGTTTTTTGAGAGTGGCTCACTGCATCAATCCAGCATTGATATTCTCTGAGAAAGAAAGAAGGGGGGTGTGCAAGAGAGTGAGAGAGTGAGAAAGAGCGAGAGAGAGAGAGAGAGAGAGAGTGTATATATATATATATATATATATATATATATATATATATATATATATATATACATATATATATACACATATATATACATATATATATATATATATATATATATATATACATATATATATATATACATATATATATATACATATATATATATATATATATATATATATATATATATATATATATATATATATATATATATATATATATATATATGGTGCGGTAGCTCAGCGGTTAGGGCGTTTAGCTATGAATCTGAAGGTTGGGGGTTCAAATCCCAGCTCCACTAAAGTTACCAGTGTGGGTCCTTAAGCAAGACCCTTAACCCTCATTGCTCGAGGGATGTTGTGATTAACCCTGTGCTCACCTTGTAAGTTGCTTTGGATAAAAGCGTCTGCTAAATGACCAAATGCAAATAAACACACACACTCACACATATATATAAATATATATATATATATATATATATATATATATATATATATATATATATATATATATATATATACATACACGTATATATACCATGTATATATATGTAGCATGGCCATGTATATACGCACTGTAGATTTTGTAAATTTCACAAATCTGTATTGTAAGTTATATTTTTTATATTTCTATTATTTCTATTTTTTATCTCTTTTATCTTAATTCGTTACCATATATTATTATTATTATTAATTAATTTTTTTTTTTTTCTTTGTTGTAATGCTTTTTCAATATTGTTGTACATACACTCATGCCAATAAAGCTACTTTGAATCTTGAATCTTGAGAGAAATATATAGACAGAGAGCGAGAGAGAGAGACAGAGACAGAGAGAGAGAGAGACAGTGACTGCCTCCCTCTGTAACTCCCCAGTGCTCTGTAGCGCCTCTAAGCTGCTTAATCATGATAACACAGAGTAAATGTTTTTGCTTTTCCAGACACATTATCTACTTTACAGATGAGAAATCTGGTTTCATGGATTAAGAGCAATGCCATAACAGGAAATACTTGTGGGGCTAACCTCGCCTGATGGCTTCAAAGGCAGCCTGTTAATTCAAACTACTTCCTGAGCTCAGCAGATAAGGACCTGAGGAAAAGACTGGCAGCGAGGAAAAGAGCGGAAGGCACATTAAATGATCCCGGAAAAAAAAAAAAAAACATGGCTTCTGTGAAGGGATCCATCCTCAGGTTTTTAAAGTTCTAAGAACTCAAACATGGTTCCCTTGGAAATACGAGTCCCACTGCACACTGTACAAGTCTTTAACTTGTGTGATGGGAAGAGGACTAAGATTACAGTATGCTTAAGCAGTAATGTACCAGAGGGCGTGTATTATTGAGAATAAACCATGGGAAAGAGGTGTTATTAGACATGACACGCTGCAGAGTACAGTTACACCTCCTTCCCGTGATTTATTCATAATATTACACAACCTCAAGTGCCTTATTACTTTTACAATTACAAACACACTATAAAAAAAAAAAAAAACAGTTTGATTCATTAACGCGTTTATTGAAAGCAAAATCGTTAATAAACTGGCCTCCTACGACATAATCTAGTCTGGTTTTTAAAGTGAACACTGATCTTTAGAGCTTAATAATGTTTATGTTTAGAAAATGCCTGCCTGAAAAGGGTTATTAAAGTGTTAATAACTGATTATAAACTTATTTGCACTCTTTACAGGCTCCCTTCTTGGGAAGGGAGTTGTAGCTTATTGGAGGAAGTGTGTGGTAATTCAGTGGTTAGGGTGTTGGGCTATCAATCGGAAGGTTGTGGGTTCAAATCCCAGGTCCACTGAAGTTACCAATGTGGGTTCTTGTGCAAGATCCTTAACCCTCATTGCTCCAGGCAATATTATATTTAATATTATTACATACCGACTTATTAAAGTGTATAAATTATCTTATAAGCGTTTTCGCATGATCCTATATATAATCCTCCACTAGGGTCAGGGCGGGAAGGGGGGTGCTCCATGCCCATACAGGTGAGAGTGGTTTGGGCACTGGGCAGATGGGAAGATACACCCAGGATGCGCCAAAACACAACAACACATGCCAATCCATCACTGAGCAGACAGTGACTCACACAGAGACACTACATAGGGGCAATTTGGAGCAGCCCAGTCACCTTGAATCCATGTTTTTGGACTGGGGAGAAAACTGGAAAACCAGTTTTACAAACTGTACACCGGCTACCCATACAATACAGAATTCAGTCTCCCATGGTCCAAAGTTTGGTGCGGGGCATCCGGGGAGAACGTTTCGGGCTTGGGACAGGGTGCTAACACCAATTGCACCCTGGGCACTATATACTGTACAGGGTTGCCCACCACTCTGGGCACGTGTGCTTACTTCACTCAGTGAGTGTATTAAGTGAACAGCACCTCCGCCTCTCAAAAACACCTCTGGAGAAAACCCATGTGGACACTGGGAGAACATGGAAACTCCACCCAGATCGGAATTCAAACCTGGATCCTCTGAGCTTAGGGGCAGATGTGCTAATCACTATGCCAACGTGTCTCCCCTTATTATTTAATATTTGATGCATTGTGTCAGTCTGTGTTATAAAGCCTTATGTCATATTGTTATAAGTGTAATTATATAATTATGAACATCTTTGTACTTTAAACAAGACTTGATGCAATAAATCATTGGTGTCAAACTCAAGGCCCGTGGGTCATATCCGGCATATCTGTCCTACTAGATCATTTTACATTGATCTATTATTATTATTGTTATTAATGACCCGGCGATATGGTTTTTGGAGCAGGCTCATATTTTAAATCTGTATGATTTGGACAGGAACATTTTTATGGAGAGCAGAAATATTTAAAGATATTTAAAGTTTAAGTTGAAATGGCTCAAGAGCAAAGAACACAATGTTTTAATTTGTTATTTTTACTTTTGTTGAAAAGCCTCATTTTTATTTCATTTTTTCATTTTTTTTTTTTTTACTTTTCTACTTTTGACAAGAGATTTTTTTTATAGTGAGCAAAGTTATTTTAAGTTATACACAGCTGAAGTTTATTTATTGTGGAATAATATTCCTGTCTGCTTTTATCTCTATTCTTGCTCAGATAACATTTACTTTTAGTGTGTTTAATAAATGTTTATCCTTTTCGGACCACGTCCTAAAGTGTGCTTTGAGTTTTGGCCCTCGGTGCAGATGGGATTGAGACCCCTTGCTATAACGTGTTATGAATACTTTATAAAGCTTTATGAATGCCCTTATAATGTATTATCTATACAGGATTCATAGAAAGTGTTACCAAATGTGCTTTTGCAAACAAATCTGTACGGATTTTAGTAGACATGATGAATAATAAAGATGTGGCGATGGGAACGCTTGCTAAACCGTTGTGTCTTTGTGCTCTGAATGTCTTTTGTAAATGCGTTTGAGCTCTTAACTTAAATCAGTTCCATTTCAAACAGATGGGATTTGCACAGCACTGTTTCAAAAGCAGCAAAAAGAGGTGGGGGGGGGGGCAACTCTCTTCAAGTGATTCCTGCACAGAAATGCCCGTACATCACATCCTGATGTGCGCATGGCCACCAGCTGTGTTCTTCATGTATCTGTATTGGGAGAACGGCGGCGCCGCCAGCGTTCCTCCAGCCAGCCCCTCATTAGTGGCACGTTTGAATATTCATGTCGCCGGGATTCAGCAACAGCGGAGCAAGCCATGGTACCCAAAACTGCAGGGAATTCACTAGTTTCCATTAACAGGCCTAATAGCACCACGCCTCCCTGATTGTTATGGGTAATTGTAAGCACTCATTAGGATTTCCGTGTAGAAAGTGAGGGAGCCGTTCGTTTATTAATAGTGTCTTTATTAACAGGATTTCTTCATGGTGTATGAGGATATCATGTTCATACTATGTATATGTCATGTTCATATTATGTTCATATTACATCATGTTCATATTATGTATATATCATATATATTATGTTCATATTATATCATGTTCATACTATGTATATAGGCGGCACGGTGGCTTAGTGGTTAGCATGTTCTCCTCTCAGCGCTAGGGATTCCCGGTTCGAATCCCCATCTGGGTGGAGTTTCCATGTTCTCCCCGTGTCCGCCAGGGTTTCCTCCGGGTTCTCCGGTTTCCTCCCACAGTCCAAAAACATGGATCAAGTCAATTGAATTCTCCAAATTGCCCCATATAGTGTGTGTGTGTGTGTGAGTGAGTGTGTGCCCAGCGATGGATTGGCGTCCTGTCCTATATATATATATATATATTGTGTTTATATTACATCATATTCATATTATGTATATGTCATGTTCATATTATGTTCATATTACATCATGTTCATATTATGTATATATTATGTATATATTATGTTCATATTATATCATGTTCATACTATGTACATAGGCGGCACGGTGGCTTAGTGGTTAGCACGTTCTCCTCTCAGCACTAGGGATTCCCGGTTCGAATCCCCATCTGGGTGAAGTTTCCATGTTCTCCCCGTGTCCGCGTGGGTTTCCTCCGGGTTCTCCGGTTTCCTCCCACAGTCCAAAAACATGGATCAAGTCAATTGAATTCTCAAAAATGCCCCATATAGAGTGTGTCTGTGTGAGAGAGTATGTGCCCAGAGATGGATTGGCGCCCTGTCCTGGGTGTGTCTGCCCAGCGCCCGAGACGTTCTCCCCTGGATGGGCATGGGGAACCCCACCGCGACCCTAATAGAGGATAAAGCGGGAGATAATGAATGAATGAAAACTATGTATATATCATGTTCATATTATGTATATATGATGTATATATTATGTTCATATTACATCATGTTCATATTATGCATATGTCATGTATATGATTTATATATCATGTATATATTATGTTCATATTATGTATCTGGCGGCACGGTGGCTTAGTGGTTAGCATGTTCTCCTCTCAGCGCTAGGGATTCCCGTTTCGAATCCCCATCTGGGTGGAGTTTCCATGTTCTCCCCGTGTCTGCGTGGGTTTCCGCCGGGTTCTCCGGTTTCTTCCCACAGTCCAAAAACATGGATCAAGTCAATTGAATTCTCCAAATTGCCCCATATAGTGTGTGTGTGTGTGAGTGAGTGTGTGCCCAGCGATTGATTGGCGCCCTGTCCTGGGTCTATTTGCCCAGCGCCCGAGACGTTCTCCTCTGGATGGGCATGGGGAACCCCACCGCGACCCTAATATAGGATAAAGTGGGAGATAATGAATGAATGAATGAATATTATGTATCTACATTTAAACACTTCACCTCTCCATGCACCAGTCACTGTTATTAATGGACTTTATGTAAATAATGTATATATTGCATTTCTGGTTAGATGCTAACTACATTTCATTGGTCTTGTACTTGTACTCTGCACAATGACTATAAAGTTGAATCTAATCTAATCTAATCTAATATTAAGGTCAAAGCATGTGTAGGGGAGAGCGTTTCGGGCAGATACACCCAGGACAGGGCGCCAATCCATCACTGAGAACACACTCACTCATACAGACACACTATATGGGGGCAATTTAGATAGTGGGCACGTGCGGCCTTATAATCAGCATTGTAAAGCCCTATGTCGTATTGTTTAAAGGGGCTATAACACACCACTATGACATCATGACATCTCAGTGGTGCATTATTTGTGTGTATATATATATATATAACAAGATTGCCATCTCGAATTTGCCCCCCCACCAAAAAAAACAAAAACAAAAAAAAAGCGTCACCCTTGTCCTTTATAAAAAGCAAAATTGTTAGTTCTGAAGTTTGGCATGTTCTCTGTGGTAATCTGACACCCAGCCCACTTCTTCGAAAGCTTCTGATCATTTATCATCAACTAATGGAGAACTGTATTCCTTCTCGCGAGTGACTCACATCCTCCAGAAATGCAGAGATAATGACGCATCACTGTGCTCACGCAACGTCAGTGGGTTATGTCACCAGCTAACAGCCCAGCTCGTAGTCCACGGGGCAGAATCAGAGCATTTGCATGAACGGCCTATGATTAGAACCAATGTTCGCTTGTTTGGTGAAGTGGATGCTCTGGTATTAAGCATCAGGGTCATGTGCTGCTGTCTCTTTAAAGCTTTGCTTTACCAAGAGACACAAAAACGTCGGGAAAATGCTTCGTCCGAAAAGCATGTTTATTTAGTCGTGGGCAGTCGTAGGCTTGTGGTTAACGAACCAGCGTTGCCCACTATGTACTCCGGGTGAAGTGCCCTTGGGCAAGGCACCTAACCCCAATTGCACCCTGGATGCTATATACAGGGTTGCCCACTTTTCCAGATATGTGTGCTCACTTCACTCATGGTGTGTTTATAGTGATCAGCACCTCTGCCTCTCAGTGCTGGAGATCCAGGTTCAAACCCTGATCCTGTAGTTTCCATGTCCTCCCCGTGTTCACACGGGTTTCCTCTCACAGTCCAAAACCATGGATTTAAGGTGAGTTGGCTACAGTTATAGGCTTGTGGTTAAAGAACCAGCCTTGCAACCAGAAGGTCCCCGGTTCGATTACCGAGCCCACTATGTACTCCAGCTGAAGTGCCCATGGGCGAGGCACCTAACCCCAATCACTTCCAGAGCGCCATATACAGAGCTGCCCACCATCACCAGTGTGTGTGTGTGTGTGTGTGTGTGTGTGTCACTCTAATGGTCCAAAGTTTGGTGCGATGCATCCAGGGGAGAACATTTCTTGTGTAGGACAGGGCGCTAACCCCAATTGCACCCTGGGCGCTATATACAGAGTTGCCCCCCATTCCGGGCATGTGTGCTTACTTCACTCAGTGTGTGTATATAGTGATCAGCACCTCTGGTTCCCTTTATGGAAACCATGGGTTAAACATGGGTTTCCATTAACAGTCCAAGAACATGGACTTAAGGTGAGTTGGCTGCAGTCGCAGGCATGTGGTTAAGGAACCAGCCAGTCACTGGTTCCCTTCACGGTTCCACCAAGTACTAACCCCAATTGCACCCTGGGCGCTATATACAGAGTTGCCCCCCATTCCAGGCATGTGTTCTTACTTCACTCAGTGTGTGTATATACTGATCAGCACCTCTGGCTTCCTTTATGGGTTTCCTTTAACAGTCCAAGAACATGGACTTAAGGTGAGTTGGCTGCAGTCATAGGCATGTGGTTAAGGAACCAGCTAGTCACTGGTTCCCTTCACGGTTCCACCAAGTACTAACCCCAATTGCACCCCCCGTGCTATATACAGGGCTGCCCACTGCTTCACTAGATATCCAGGTCTAAGCTAAGCTAACCTAATACTGTTCATTTAAATTAAGTACAATCCTATTTTTGGTATAAATATAAAATGATGAAAAAAGATTTGATACAGGAAGAAACCTAAAAGTATCGTTTTAAATAAATGTTCTATTTGTTTAAATCATCGTTTCATCTTGTCAATCACAAAATTTGAACAAAATTTAAAGACTATTTGAACTGAAAAATCGTTTCGGAATCGAAAATCGATTCTGGATCGAATCGTGATCTGAAAAATCGGAACTGAATCGAATCGCCAGACACTGAGAGATGCACAAGCCTAATTTATATATGTACTATATTTAAACTCCCTAACATAATCAGAACTATACAAAAGGAAAGACTCATGAACCTTCAGTTCAGTAGAAACAGTGTACCTGTTTGTGAATGTTTGAAAAGCATATTCGATTTAAATGTGTTCTATATAAAGGTGTTCTATTCACCACTACACTAAACAACTAGAACCGGCTTGAAAGCTTTAGATTAAAGCACATTAATAACAATCGAAACCTGCGAGGGGGCTACGGAGATTCTGAGGACCTCTGGGTGGATGGACTATGGCTCAGTTGTAAATCTGAGTGTATAGACCCCAGCTGCACGCCTGATCTCTGTCTGCCCGGTTCCTCAGGGTCTCTGAGCTGAGGCCTTAGCCAGGTGTGTGGAGGGTTAAAGCCAAAATCTAAGACCTGAACCAAATCACCCCACAAATAAATCACAATTCCAAAGTCAAGGGAAAAGCTAAACAATAAAACTCAAATGGGAGGACATTTCCAGTTTCACACACTGTTTACATCCCAAAGGGGGATGAGGGGTTTTCTTCACAATGATACTTCCATTCCTCTACAGCAACATGTTCATCCATCCATCCATTATCTTCTGCTTTATCCTCTACTAGGGTTACGGGGGGGGGGGGGGGGGGGGTCCCCATGCCCATACGGGGGAACGTTTCGGGTGCTGGGCGGATACACCCAGGACAGGGCATCAAACTATCGCTGGGCACACACTCACTCACACAGACACACTCTATATGGGGCAATTTGGAAAATTCTCTTGACCTTGATCCATGTTTTTGGACTCTGGGAGAAAACCCACGTGATTGCTGGGCACATACACTGACACCAAACACACACTATATGAGGCAATTTCGATTATTCGATTTACCTAGAATAATCCGGGCGGCATGGTGGCTTAGTGGTTAGCACGTTCGCCCCCACCGCGACCCTAGTAGAGGATAGAGTGGAAGATAATGGATGGATGGATTTACCTAGAATCCATCTTTTTAGACTGTGGGAGGAAACCCATGTGGACACGGGGAGAACATGGAAACTGTCTATCTGGAAACACCCAGATAGAGTTTCCCCATGCCCATTCAGAGGAGAACGTTTCGGGCGCTGGGCAGATACACCCAGGACAGGACGCCAATCTATCACTAGGCACACAATCACAGACACACAAACTATATGGGGCAATTTAAAGCAGCCAATTTACTATGAAATTGTATTTTTGGACTGTGGGAGGAAACCGGAGAACCTGGAGGAAACCCATGTGGATACGGGGAGAACATGTAAACTCCATCCAACCTGCAATCCCTAGCACTGAGAGGCGAACATTGCAACATTGTTAATAAGCTGAATTCTTAGAGACAGAACAGGACGGTGGACACGGCACACGTCTCCAGTCCTCATTCTTCTACCCCCCGTTACAATCACCATCATGTTAAAGAGGCCTTCAATGATGTTTTCCTCTAAAAGTTACAGCTGAGATCTCTCCACACAGATCTATCTTCTTCTGAGATGCTCAGGTTGGTCACTGATTGGTCAGTTAGCTTCTTAATCAGAAAAACATGACCCGCTTCGTTCAGCCAGAGCTCCACGTGGATCGGGTTCAGGGTGATGCAGCAGGAGGTGATTTATTGATTCGGCCCCATTAGCACACTCGTAAGCGCTCATCTGCCGACCTATGTCCTCAGCACATTACCAAACAATCAAGCACACATCAGCGTCTCTCTGATGATTCGCTTCGTCGGCTGAGGCGATTTCATGGTCCCACCACATCAATGTTTTACTGGCAGAGCTCCTCCGCTCCAGCGGTGGAGGTGAGGCAGGGGTTGTAGAGCAGAATGTTAGCATCTGATCGAACGGGTTGGCTAACTCACCCTCAGCAAGGAGCCTCCAGACCTCCAGCAGGGTCCATTTATCAACTGTAAATATTAGCCTGACCTCTACGGTCTGGTCAGCCTCCCCAGAGTTGAGCGAAAGGACGACCTTTCACTGGCCAGAGAGCTTTGAGTGGATCAAACATTCAGATCTATGAAAATCTAAAGCCGTAACCATGGAAAACTTGTGAGAATGAAATATTAAGAGCAAGATGAGATGTTTTCTAAAGATCGGTAACGATTTTCAACCGTACAGCATGTTAAATGCACAAGCAATTTGGGCCCTGCTTCTCATCGGAGCACCAGATGGTTGGTGCTCGGTGCAACCATTTTCCCACATTCTCATTTTTACTTCTGGGTCCAGTCTGGGATTTTGTTTAAAGTAATGACTTGGTGTAGCTTGTTTCTTGGACATGCTGGTGAATAAATGGAAATAAAAGCAATAAAGTACGGATGGGCATGGGCAGGGGCGTTTTTAGGGTTTAGAAACATCAGGGGCTTTAGTCCAGATCCCTTATTCCCCCTCTGTCCTCTTTAAAAAGTGCCCTTACATGAGTGAATATATCCATTTTTCAAACTGTTGTTACATTAATTTTGTTTGATCATTTATTAGTTATATTGAAAATTAAATTACATATGAAATATGTCTGTCAACAGTGGAGAGCACATTCAGTTCTAATAAATGATGGTTTTGGAAAACTTTTGAATAAACGAACCTGAGCTTTAGCAGAAAAGTATGAATCTGTTTTAAGAGACAGTTTAACAAGGTTTTTGCTTTGAAATCCCGTAACTTGGCGACATCTTGCGCCTGCAGAAAAATTCTGACGGTTTCTGAAAGCTGAGAAGCTGCTCTTGACAGCCAACATACAGTTATTACGGTAACTTTACGGTAACTCTTCTTGTCTCCCTCATACACACACTGAGCTTGGAAGCACAAACAGCTGACGGTGACTCCATCGTTCGGTCCCGCTGCTGGAGGAGAGGCTGCAGAGAAAGCTGCTCTCATTTGATCCGGGGCAACTGACAAAACATCCGGGGCTACAGCCCCGAAAGCCCAGGTCTAACGACGCCCCTGGGCATGGGGAAGGGGAACCTTTTATTTTATTTAATTTTTTTTTATAAATCTAGGCTTTTAAAGTAAACATTGGTTGCTGAGTAACAGGATACCAGCGTTAGTGCTCATCAGGAATTGGCTCAGGATTTCTATTAATCTGTATTTAAAATAATGTATTGTATATTTCAATCATTGATGCGATTTGTGAAGCACTCAGAGGAAATAACTCAGCGTGTGCGTTGGAAATAATGTCACAGCTGGACAAACGGCTCACCCAATCAGATTTAAGAACTGGAACTTTCAATTTCATCAAAATGAATACACCCGAGCTTCTCTTATTCCACAGATGAGCGAGATTAATACATTTGGGATATTAAATTACCCCCGCAACCATAACTGGTGTTGGATGTTTAAAAAATTATGAGCGACTAGACAACCAGGAGACATCTGAAAAGACCATAATTTTTAAAAAAGTGTCTATAATTGTCTTCAGGTGACGCACCTCATGCTGCAAAGTTTTAAAGAGCCGGAGACGAGTGCTGTCTGTCCTTCATAATTAGGATAACAGGTGTTGTTAAAGGCGCTGGCAGCTACATGAAAAGATGAACACTATGATTTGCATTCGAGTTTGGTGTTGCGCTGTCACACACTACAAAGCATGAGAAAATGTCACTGGCTTGTCAACCAGAACTCACGGCACACAATCCAATCGTAGGTCTATTTCCAAAATGACTGATGCCATGTTCTCACTTGTTGACTACAGTACACATTACATTCATTCAAATAATTCTATAACTGCGAGAAATCCATCTGTAACATTAAACAGTGCTACACACTAACACATAACCACCCCATCAGTGTCACTCTTATAAAACCTGCTCTGTGGGGGTCCTGCCCATTACAGAACAAAGTAAGAGAGACTAACCATGTATAAAGGGAACCAGATGGTCTATAGTCTGAACCTGCACAACTCCAAAGTGCATTTCTACGGTAATTGGAGCTAATAAAAAGTACAATTAAAGGAGAAACATGGACGTGGACCTAATAAAGTGGCCAGTCAGTGTTTATAAAATATTAGACTCAATTGAGCTCTCAGTAGTTTTAGAGACTGGGTCAGAAATGTAACATTAACATGCTGAAAAGAATGTTAGTTATTATTATAATAAGACATTTAATAGACTAGGACATGAATAAGTGATAAATCTAATATACCATTATACACACACACACACATACATATACACACACACACACACACACACACACACACACACACACACACACACACACACACATACCTCCTCTGTGGGGGTCCTGATCATTGGAGAACATACTAAAGTGAACTAATAACAATGTATGTAGAGAAACAGATGGACAATAGCAGGCAGTGAGTGTAGAAGAGGTGTACCTAATAAAATGTCTGGGGTGTGTGAGTGCATGCATGTAGTTATGTGGTTATGTGTGTGTGTGTGTGTGTGTGTGTGTGTGTGTGTGTGTGTGTATACAGAGAGAGAGAGAGAGATACATGTATACACATATATAAATATAAACATACACACACACACACACACACACACACACACACACACAAGTTCAAGTTATAAAATGTAAAAAAAAAAAAAAAAAAAAAAAAAAAATATATATATATATATATATATATATATATATATATAAATAATTAAAAGAACTATAATTAAGAATAAAATATAACAGTTTAACAAAAGTCTTGTGAATGCGCACCAATACAATGCTATATTTATATGCATATATACTATACACACACACACACACACACACACATTATGTATAGATATATTTTCATACCTCATTGCAGGGGAACACTGCAGTGGAAGTCATTACCCATGATGCCTCGACACAGCATCAAACCACTCAAAGCTGCACACTGACAGTCGTGGTTCACGTGACTGTGCCCGAGTCAGCTAATGATGGCTCAATTATGCCTGCATACATACACCACTAAGCAAATGGCCACCTAGCTGAACCTTGCGCAAATGCCTCTCTGATTCACAGCACATTAGGCACCGACAGGCAGATATGGACTGAATCCGAACCGGCTTGTGTTGTGTGTTTGCACCGCTGATGCATAAGTGAAATTAGCGAAAGGGGTGCAAGGAGGAGGGAGCGCTGGTTTAACATGCAACATGCACATTATTGTACAATTAGACTCCTGTTATCACATTGAATTTAAGCATTACTGACTGCTATTAGGAGAAAATTGCTCAGCGTGTAAACCCTGAGTGGATTGCAGAATCAAATCAGTCCGCTAGCATTCGAAAACACGCCGCAATTAAGCATCGCTGGAATACGCCATCAAGAAACTAAACATTCAGGAACGGCTCCATGTTCTCCGATCGGTCGGAATACCAATTGCAGCACGCTGACACGGGAGCCACCTACAAAGCATGAATAATTACATCCCCGATGTTTTTCAGGAGTCTCATCCGAACTTTTATCAAGTTCACTAACTGCACTGCCAACAGGTGAGTGACATAGGGAGGGGAGGGGGGGTAATTATTTGAGTTTTACCACCAACTAAATGCTCAACTAAACCTAATTAGAGTATCAAAACATTTACAGAAGTAAAAGCACCGTCACTTAAATGAATCACTTAATGATTTCAATTACGCCAACAGATTTGTAACACGGGTGGCTTAGTGGTTAGCATGTTCTCCTCTCAGTGCTGGGGGTTCGAATCCCAATCTGGGTGGAGTTTCCATGTTCTCCCCGTGTCCGCATGGCTTTCCTCCGGGTTCTCCGGTTTCCTCCCACAGTCCAAAAACATGGATCAAGGTCAATTGAATTCTCCAAATTGCCCCATATAGAGTGTCTGTGTGAGTGAGTGTGTGCCCAGTTATTGATTGGCGTCCTCTCCTGGGTGTATCTGCCCAGCACCCAAAACGTTCTCCCCTGGATGGGCATGGGGAACACCCTCCGCGAACCTAGTAGAGGATAAAGCGGTAGATAATAGATGGATGGATTTGTAACACAGACGGCACGATGGCTTAGTGGTTAGCATGTTCTCCTCTCAGTGCTGGGGGTTCCCGGTTCGATTCCCAATCTGGGTGGAGTTTCCATGTTCTCCCCGTGTCTGCACGAGTTTCCTCAGGGTTTTTCGGTTTCAGTCCAGAAACATGGATTAAGTCAATTGAATTCTCAAAAATTGCCCCATATAGAGTGTGTTTGTGTGTGTCTGTGTGAGAGAGTGTGTGACCAGTCGTTGATTGACGATCTGCCTAGCGCCCGAAACGTTCTCCCCTGGATGGGCATGGGGAACCTCCCCCCCCCCCGCGACCCTAATAGAGGATCAAGTGGAAGATAATGGATGGATTATCACTTGGTACACTGGTTGTACCAAAGGTTTGTGAAGTGCTTGGATTAGCAGTTAATTTAAGGTTAAATTGGATACATGAGGTGATCTACAGGATCAAAAGTTTGGACATGCCTCCTTTTGCTCCATGTTCTCAGTTCCAAACTTTGTAGTTCTACAATTCTAGACTGTAGTTCATGTGTTTGTGTTCTACAGTACATACTGTGTACTCTGTTCTCTAATGCTCAGAACCCCAATAGTAGCACCACAGAGCAGGTATTATTTGGTTGGTGCATTATTCCTATTGGTTGGTGTCACTGAGGTGGAGAAATGAAACTACAGCAACACTGATGCACTAACACCCATGTAAAATTAAAAAACATTGCCATGCAGACATGAAATTCATATAACTGAAGCTTTACTGCAATGATTTACAGTCACCGACCATTTTATTAGGTACAGCTCATTGTTTCTATGGACTGTGTAGTTCTACGGTTCCATTCTGTAGTCCATCTGTTCCTCTACATACTCTGTTAGTTCCCTTAACCCCCACAGAGCAGGTATTATCAGGTTGGTGGATGATGGTATGAGTAGATCAGACTCCTGTATGTGATTGGTGTTCTGTTCTCTGTCCAGCAGCACTGCTGTGTCTGATCCACTCATACCATCATCCACCCTAACAACACACACTAACACACCACCACCATGTCAGTATCACAGCAGTACTGAGGCTCATCCAACCACCCCAATACCTCCTCTGTGTTGGTTCTAATCATGTTCTTCCCGTGTCCATGTGGGTTATATTCTAAGTTCTCTGATTTCCTCCCACAGTCCAAAAACATGGATTCAAGGTGAATAGAACGCCCCATATAGAGTGTGTCTGTGTGAGTGAGTGTGTGTCCAGTGATATATTGGCACCCTGTACTGGTTGTATCTGCCCAGCCCCTGAAACGTCCTCCCCTGGATGGGCATGGAGAACCGCCAACATCCCTAGTAGAGGATTAGGTGGAAGATAATGAATGAATGAATGTGGGCCAAACTACAAGGACAGCCAAAGGGCCGCATATGGCCCCGGGGCCGCAAAAAAACGATATAATCATTAACATATTTGTACTGAGACTGTAAAGTTAACAAGTTATTCAAAGCTCCCTGTGCATTTAAGTCACAGTTAACATTTAAAGCCGGACTTTCCTGAAACATGGCAGAGGAGATTTGAAAGCAGGTATGCTAAGGCTTTATATGGTAACTCGGCAGGAGCTCAATTTTGCGATCCGAGCGGACTGCGGTTGATCACTTTAAGCGTGTCCGACAAGGAAAAGGAGGCATAGACGATGCCGTTCTGAGGCATGAACCCTAATCAAGATGAAGTGCGTTTACAAATGTATTTAATAAGCCTTGCCAAGAGTGGAAACTCCGCATGTAAATATGGTGAGATTAAATTTCATCAGAGCAGAGCAACACTGTGACCAATTGCCTCCAGTCACACAGAGCCTGCCAACTGCCACCCCCCCCCCACCCCGCCCGCTTGCCCCAACCCCAACTCCAACTCTCCTGCTCTTTCAATTTGCATTGTGTGATCTTTCTCGGTGGAGGAGGGGGCGAGCGAGGAGAGGAGAGACAGTCGTGCAGCTGACGCCAGCTTCAGCTCAAGGTCAGCGTGAGGGCTGCCTGGCGATGTGCACATGCGTGGTGGGGTTTGTGAAAAGAGCGCGTTGTGAGGCTGGGGGGGTGGAGGGGGTGTGAGGGTAAGGTGGGGGGTGGTGGAGTGAGCATGAGGTTTGCAAGCCACCTTACAATCCTCATCACAAGAGTGAATTGTGAATATGATGTCATTACGGGTCCGAACCCGCAGTTCCTCCCCATTTTTTTTGTTACTAGGGAACACTGAGGTCAGAAAAAAAGTGAGAGAGAGAGAGGACGAGAGTTGCACATGCCACTTCAGGGTGCTACATGCGGTACCGGTTAACGGTACCGCATGATTTGCGATTATTATGCAGAGGGCGGCACGGTGGCTTAGTGGTTAGCATGTTCTCCTCTCCTCACTGCAGATTCAGGTTCGAATCCCAATCCGGGTGGAGTTTCCATGTCCTCCCCGTGTCCACGTGGATTATATTCCAGGTTCTCCGGTTTCCTCCCACAGTCCAAATACAAGGATTCAAGGGAAATTTGATTCTCTAAATTGCCCCATATAGTATGGGAGTGTGTGTGAGTGTGTGTGTGTGTGTGTGTGTGTGTGTGTGTGTGTGTGTGTGTGTGAGACGTCAGAGCCGAAGCTGAAAGACGGAATGCAACAGAGTTGGAGTTTAATTACAAATCAGGGTTCTGCACAGCAGAAGGTTTCTATATACACACACACACACACACACACACACTGTCTCTATATTAAGGATGAAACGTGAAAAGAGCACGTTGTGAGGCTGGGGGGTGGGGGGGTAGGGGGGTGGAGGGGGTGTGAGGGTAAGGTGTGTGTGTGGGGGGGGGGGGGGGGGGGGGGGGGGGGGGGGGGGTGAAGCGAGCATCGTGAGTCACCTTACAAAACTCATCACTAGAGCGAATTGTGAATATGATGTCATTACGGGTCGGAACCCGTTTTTTTTGTTACTAGGGAACACTGAGGTCAGAAAAAAGTGAGAGAGAGAGAGGACGAGAGTTACACATGCCACTTCAGGGTGCTACGTGCCATTATTGGCACAGAAATAATCACGATTTGCGATTATTAAGCAGAGGGTGGCACGGTGGCTTAGTGGTTAGCATGTTCTCCTCTCATCACTGCAGATTCAGGTTCGAATCCCAATCTGGGTGGCGTTTCCATGTCCTTCCCGTGTTCACGTGGGTTATATTCCGGGTTCTCCGATTTCCTCCCACAGTCCAAAAACAAGGATTGAAGGGAAATTTGATTCTCTAAATTGCCCCATATAGTATGGGAGTTTGTGTGTTTGTGTGAGATTTGGGGTTTAATTAGAAATCAGGGTTCTGCACAGCAGAGGGTTTCTATACACACACACACACACACACACACACACACACACACACACACACACACTGTCTCTATATTAGGGATGAAATGTGAAAAGAGCGCGTTGTGAGGCTGGGGGGTGGAGGAGGTGTGAGGGTAAGGTTGGGGGTGGAGGAGCGAGCATCGTGAGTCACCTTACAAATCTCATCACTAGAGTGAATTGTGAATATGATGTCATTACGGGTCCGAACCCGCAGTTCCTCCCCGTTTTTTTGGTTACTAGGGAACACTGAGGTCAGAAAAAAGTGAGAGAGGACGAGAGAGAGAGGACGAGAGTTGCACACGCCACTTCAGGGAGCTACGTGCCATTATTGGCACAGAAATAATCACGATTTGTTCTCCTCTCAGCACTGCAGATTCAGGTTCGAATCCCAATCTGGGTGGAGTTTCCATGTCCTCCCCGTGTTCACGTGGCTTATATCCCGGGTTCTCCGGTTTCCTCCCACAGTCCAAAAACAAGGATTCAAGGGAAATTTGATTCTCTAAATTGCCCCATATAATATGGGAGTGTGTGTGTTTGTGTGAGATTTGG